>JABFAF010278573.1:0-47886 GCA_013677275.1 Gossypium schwendimanii
CTTTCTTCCCCTATGTCTAACTTGACTTCTAACTTAAGAAGTCTCAAGACATGGGAGCCTTATCTTGAGACATGTTCAACCTGTCTTGAGACTTAAACTTAAAAATGCATTAATTAAATCGAAACAACAACCATGTTTCAGGATATGTTCATCCTGTCTCGAGACTTATGCTCATAATTATAGAAAAATAAGGTTCTAATTCATTTAAACATGCTTCAAAGATGATTTAAACACGCTAGACATTAAACTAAAATAAGATTGACATATATGTCATAGAAAAACTTAACCAAAACATGAATATTTGATTAATTAAGAACTAAATAAAAAATAAAAAATTAACCCCTCAAGTAAATAAAAGAACTTTACAACTATTTGCATATTGAATAATCCACAACATGTCTAAATACTAAGCATACTAAGTATAAGTGTCACTAACATGTAACAGTATGTTACATAACCAAACCATAATAAGTCTACAAAACAAACATCCACATAGGCACACTAAAGACCTAAGTATATGCCAAAATTATTACAAAGCAAAAAGGCCTTTACGAAAACAAAAAATCCGATGAGACATTATGAGCTAATGCTATCCAAAACAACGATCCCCTCTTAGATTGTAACACTCTTAAAGCCCTTAAGTTATAAGTAGTAATCTTTTGAAAATATAAGTAGTAGATTTTCCTGGTAAATGAATTATGGTTTATCAATAATAGTAGAAAAGGTAGTTGGACATTAGAAAAAGTTAAAAGGATTGATTTGTTGTGAAATATTAATCTAGGGTATAGACTAAATTGTAAAGTTACGAAAAGTAGAGAGGTTAAATTGTAAAATTCAAAATATATTTGATTAAATTGAATTGGTAGAAAAATGTGGAAGGATTAGAATAAAATTTTACCAAATAGTGAATAACAACCCAAAAGTGAATATAAAGGTTATTAAAGGGCAAAATTATAATTTCTCAAGAAGATAAATATGGAATTTTGAAATTAGGAAATTAAATAAATTTTGGAAGATTTTTGGCCATAAGAATTGGTTAGAATTTAATCTTAGAAATTGGATTTAAAATTATTATAGTTATTTTTTAATTATTTTGACATTATTAATGAAAAAATGAAGAACTTTCGTCATCTTTTAATCATCTTCATTTTTCCATCACTTAAAAGAAAGCAGAAAAACCTTTCTTTCTTTTCATCTTTCTCATCTCATAACATCAAACCTCACTCAAAACCTTTGATTTCTTATTAGAATTTCTAGTACAATTAAGTTTCTAACAACATAGCAAGCACAAGGTGAGAATTTCATGATTTAGTTATGTTATCACGTTTATTTCAATTAGTAGTGTATAAAAGTGATATTGGACAAAATTTTTGATTATGTATACTTTGTGTTATTGATATGTAAATGAAGAGAATGAAAAATAAATTGACCCAAGTGGTGTTGAGAAAGGAAATCAAGTAGCCAAGAATTTAAAAGGTCATCGAGAAGGCTTATGAAGCTTATTCAAGCCAATTCCAAGTAAGTACTTGGTAAGTATTCATCTTGCCACTTAAGGGTTTAAATGAAATGTATGTGAAATTAATCATGGTAATCATATAAACTTATTTTATATATAGCTAACATGAAAGAAATCATATGAAATGAAAATATGAAAGAAATTAGTAGTAAATGAGTAATCATAAAAAATAATAATATATTAAATGCTAAATTAAAATGTGAGAAATATGTAGTGAAAATATGAAAAAGTGATTATGTGATTATTATTTGAAATAAATGTGTTTAAATAAAAAAATTGTTGTAAAATTTTCCCTAACAAATGATGATTGAACTTGTTGGATATAGATGACATGCCATTAGGAATACCATAAAGCGCTCAAGTGTGCTTGGGACTTGGGTGCTTTTGCGTGAATAGAACTTCAGTGCTCAATTGTCATCAGCACTTTAGTACTTAAGTGTGAATCAACACTTCGATTCTTTAGATTGATATAGCACTTTTGTGCTCAGTCCCTACATCATTTCCTATGAATAGTATGTCATTGACATATAGAACTAGAAATACCATCTGTCCAACCACAATACATTTATAAAGACAAGGTTCGTCTAAATTTTACTCAAATCTAAAAGTTTTGACTACTTGGTCAAATATTTAATTCAAGACCAGTATGCTTGCTTAAGTCCATATATGGACCTAAGTAGTTTGCAAACTTAATGCTTGTTTCATTTAGCCATACATCTAGTGGGTTGCACCATGTAGATAATCTCTTCAAGATGTTAAAAAATGTTGTCTTGATATCCATTTGCTAGATCCTGTAATCGAGAATCGAGACAATGGATAATAAAATGTGAATCGACTTAAGCATCACTACTAGAGAAAAGGTGTCCTCGTAACTGATACCTTCTTTTTGTGTGTAGCCTTCTGCCACAAGTCTAGCCTTATAGGTTTCAATGTTTTTCTTTACATTTCTCTTCTTCTTGTAGGTCTACTTACTATTGGAAATAATTTTGTTAAAAAATAGTTTTCTTACATGGAGAAAAAATAAAAAATTTGAAAACTCAGCCTATTTGTGATATTTATAGAAATAAAATTTTTCCAGAAATCGCACTTGTGTTTTGGTCTAAATAGATCCTTGTCGTTCTCACCTTTCAACCAAATGAGCTTCTTTGCTATTATCATACCATGAACTGATTCAAGTGTAGACTTAAACAAATTTTAATCAAACACAGAACCAAAAATAATTGCTTTACTTTCAGTGGGAAAGTAAAACATTCTCTCAAATTGAAACCAGTAGAATTGCAATTCCCAAAAAATAGAATTTGTTCTGGAAAATAAATTTCCACTAATTTCTGGTAGAATAGGAATATTTAAACCTTAAAAGACTTGTTTTTCTCTCTTTTCTAAGGTGTGATTTGAAGCCTACCCGTGCCATCTATTTATACTAAGAGTTGGGAGAATCTTGGTTGAACTAGTAAAAGCCAAATGATATTAATTTATTAGAAAAAACTCCTAGCTTCTTATTATTTAGGGAGAGGGGCGACAACCCTAATTAAAATAATAAGGTTTGTCGTCCTCTTGTATTCCATACAATGGGAAATGGGCCTCCCCTATATTGGGTCCAATTATATGTGCATCTTGAACTTTTAGCCTAACACTTTATAATTTATTCCAACCCAATACATGTTTTTTTTCTATTTCCTAAATTAAATATTATTTGCTATATCCTATTAAATAATTTTCTCAACCCAGTTCTAATACCGTTAAAATCATGACAACTTTATCGTAAAAGAATTTATGAGAAAATACATTTAATTTTTCTACATTCAACGGATTCACAATAACCAATTAATTTAAATCCATTTTTAAACTTCAATTAATTAATTAATTAATAATTCGAAAAGCAATAAATTAATTATCAAGTCATATCCATACGTAGTGAGAAAACCATTTTCATTTTTTAATGTAACCCATTTCTCTAACTTTATCATTCCTATCCATTTTTATTAATCTGATTTAACATGCAATTCATTTATGGTTTCAATGAGCTAGCGGAGGGACTGATTGAACATATGTAATTAGGGCTCAAATGATTTATAATTAAGTTCTAACTTCTCTCCTATTAATTATAAACTCATTTAGTCACGAAGTCATTCTACTATAGTATCGTGATTGAGCTCTCCCCAATTACATACCATTACGAAAGCTACTCATTCAGTGTATACCCAATGACCTTATCATAATTGTGTTACCCTTATAGGATTCTTTAATCTTTTCGGGATAAATATGTTCTCCCAATATAATCATATTTTATGTCATGGTAACCATTATATTTTCCTTCATGAAAGGTAAACTACTATCAAATAATAATTAAGTCATTCATCACAAAGACAAACGACCCACGATCACATTTTACTTTTTATTTATCATGCAATGCCAATGAGAGGATATCATTTATCCATTTCTTGGGATATGAATTCCACTATTGTGAATGATGCTACATACTGTAGAAGTAGTATACCTAATTCACCAACTTTCAATTCCTTATTTATTTGAACTCAAAATTTTATTTACATCAAAGTATACGAGTCACACATAAATAGTCCATCAACCACTTAGGATTAAGGTATGCCACACTATGAACATCACTGTTGAATAAATTCATAAATGGATTAAGGATCTAGTCAACTTGGGTCCAATTTGATGTACTATAAATCCAATTAGTCACATCTTTGTCTCTACCTTCTAGGAGTTATCCAATCTGATGCCCAAGACAAAGTATTTCCCCAATTAGACTTAATGAAGATCATATTAGTCTTTCAATCAGTTTGCTCATTATCGATTAGACTAATGACATGTTTAGGTTCATCTACTAATATAAGTTGTCTTTCCGTATTACGACACAACCACAAAATACCGCTTAGTATTTGTTAAACATTACACTAGTGAGCCAATATTTACTTCTACTATTCTTTTCATACAAAAGCCATGCGAGGACATTATAAAAAGGATATTGATATTATTCAAGAATAATTTTATTAACCAATCTGTTCAAAAAAATTACTAACGTATATAGATGAAAATACTATACTTAGGACACTAGATCCAATAGTTTCCCACTTGCCTTATTGGACTAGACGAGTCATGTTTCCTATTCCTATGCCCTCCATATGTTTCCCAAAAAACTCTCTGGTTAGGAGTCTTAGTAAACAAATCCATTGGGTTTGTCCTCAAATGCGATCTTTGACTATATCCATTATTTCATCAAACACTACTATCTCCCTTATTATACTTTCTATCAATGTGTTTTGTCCCCATGTGGTTTCTTTGGTGTTTAGCTATATCTTCTTTGTTATAGTGTCATAAAATTTTCCATATCTCACATTCAGCCTTCATAGTGAAGTTAGTAGTGTATCCCTACTTGACACTTTTTCACACTATGGACCTGCCACCTAGGACAAAGACACAACCCAATGTCAATTTCCTCGAATCCTAACACGTTTAGAAGTCAGAATCAGTATATCCAATAGGAGTAACATCTCCTCTGGAATATACAAGTATATCATCCTTTGTTCACCGTAAATACTTGAGTATATGCTTAACTGTTTACCATGTTTTGGATCGGGATTCGCTTGATATCTTGATATCGACTCACCAACCCTTCTATGAAACAACACAAGACTTCCTACTGTAAAAGCATAAGGAACCTTTCTCATGCTTTAACTTTCTTTTGTTGTCTTAGGATAGTCCTCCAAAGAACGATGAAATCTCGATACAGAGGGTTGAGTTCCCTTCTTAGAATCTTTCATTGCATGATGTTCCAATATCTTGTCTATGCATGAAGCCTGGGATAATTTTATCATTTTCTTCTTTCGATCCCTTAGGATTCGAATACCTAGAATAAAATTAACTTCTCATAAGTCCTTTATCCTAAACTGTTGAGTTAACCATAGTTTAACCAATGACAATGTCCCTACGTCATTTCCAATGTGTAGAATGTCATCGACATATAGAACGAGACATATAGAATGTCATTTCCAACTTTCGGTATCAAGATAGGTATGTGTTAGATAGTTAGTTAATGAAGTGTAGCACCTTGTAGTTTGGATTTGGTGATCGAGTTAGGTCTGGGGTGCTACAATTTTATTGGTATCACATCTCTAATTTAGCTCGTCCTTCACCGCCTATAAATGAGTTGTCGTTTATAGTAAAAATAACACAAAAATATTAGAAATTAAATTGATGGTGTCTGTAAGTGCACGGGTCAAATTGCAATATAGTATAGTTTACAATTAAACACTTGGAAGTATTCCAAGGATCATACCTAAGAGAGGATGGGATAAAACTATAAAAACCATTTTAACAATAATAAGTATAAATAGTAATAATTAATTCATATATTATGACAAATTATAAAATACATTAATGAGAGAAATTATATAACTAAAATAAATAAACAAGAAAATAAACAAATAACTTAAACCAATAAAACCAATCAGGAAGATTAACTTGTTTTAAGGTTTGTAATTAACTTCAAATTAGGGTTTTAAGGTGGATTAGTTATCAATTAACCAATTATTACCTCTTGGCCTTAAAGTAATTAATTGATTGGTTGATACTCGCTTATCTCTCGACCTCACTTTCTCAACCAGGATAAACTACGATTTACTCAGTTTGACTTATCTCTCGATCTCATCTAACTTATGATAACATCCTTGGGTTATTAAGCCTAGGGTTTAAGAACGCGTAATCTAAACTAACTAATCCTCTCAGGAAACCCTAGATACTTTATTAATCACATCTCCATCCACTCGTTAATCTCCCCTTAGGGATTTAGCCACTCATGTTATTCATTATGTTAATCTCAATTGAAATAAACATGTAAAAGAACACGAATAATTTGGAAGAGAAAAGAGATTAGAATAATCATGAATTTGATATCAAATGGAGAATGGAGTAGTACATCTCTTGATTGGATTACTGAATAATGTCACTTGTGAAGAAGAAATAAACTAAGTAATTTAATTAAATAGAAAAACTCTTGGATCCAAACCGATTCCAAGAGGGAAAAACAAAGAGTTTATAAAAGTCGAAAGAAAACTAAACCTAATCCTACTCCTAAACTACTAGGCTCTTTTATTTCATCTAGAACAACTTATTTACATCAAACCCCCTAAGGTCTTATTTATAGGAGTCTTGGCAGCCTAAATTAGGTCTTTGGCACGTCCTAAGTCTTGGTATAAATTCGATTATGTGGAAGAAAATAACCCCAACATACTTGGGCAGCTTGTTGACCTATGTCATGCCATATAAGATTTATGGTGCAGCATGACATGTTAATTTCTCCCTGTATGGTTTGTTTCATGCTTTGTCATCTCAAGAAGCTTGTGCATCACTCGTCCCTTGCTTCTACATCAATTAGGCCTATAAATCATCATCCTACACACTCAATTACACATATTAGAAATACCTATGGTCTGTGTCAACCTAATAGGTCACAAAGCTCATAAAATGTGTTAAAAACACTTATTTTACTAATATTTAATCCTAACTACTAAATACCAAAAATATAATATTAAATACTAAATTAACTATAAAACAAGCTTCTCAAGTGTGAAAATAGACTAAATTAACTACTACAGCTGATGCCAGGTCAAATACCCCCACACTTAAGTCTTTGCTTGTCCTCAAGCAAGCTAACCAAAACAAAATAAAAACTAAAAACAAACTAAACTGAAAATAGTAAATAATCATGCAAGAAAAGAAAATGTACTTGAACTAGTTTGAGACTGGAAATTGGATAGAATTATATTAACAAGATAGTGTAAATAAACATATAACTCTAGCATGATATACAATTGACTCACAATTTTTTAAAATTAGATGGGTTAGTTTAATAAATTACAAAACAAACAACTAAAATAATTTTAAGTATAGGATTCTATCAAAATAAATATACAACTATACACGTATGTTCAAATGAATATAAGTGGTAAAAACATCAAAACTCGGCACAATTTCATCCACATAAGGTACTACCTAAGTTACATAGGACTTTTTGGCTTGTAATGTTTTGCAGTTTAGGTTGGTTTGGAATTCAAAGAATAGGCTCAACAAAACAACTAAGCACGAAAGTAGTTTGCCACATTGTATTGTCCCTGATACTCCCTCGAGTATACATATAGCTCACCACCTTATATCCAATTCCCTCACCTTCCTTATCTCTCCACTTGCTAAGGCATCGTATAGTATTCATGATTATAGTCATCCAAGCTCGTAAAAATTTTTTAATCAAAGGTGAGTACTTTTTTTCTAACTCACTTTGTTTTTATTTTTCATCAAAATTTTCTCTATTGACATTTTGCCTTATTTTTCTACAAGCTCAAAATCTTATAGTCACTATACCATAGAATTCATTAGTTCACTCAAATTTTGTTTTCTTCTGAAACCACCAAGATGTATCTGCCTAATCCCTCAATATCAATGGTTGGACATCTAGATTCATGCAAGGACCAAAAAAAAATTAAAGGATCAAATAACATATTCTTTAGGCTTAAGGTTTCATTTACGGTTCATCAAGAAAATGGATTCAGGCTCAAAATAAGTACTAGGGAAAATGTTTAAGAGATAGCTCTTAGGCTTAAGAAATTGTCTACCTAAAAATGCCTTAGGTCGTCCCTAGGTAATTCTACAACCTATAATTCATATAAACATGCATGCTAGTTATATATCTATTTATCATGTGGTATACTTAACATCTTCAATCTGCTCACAGTGTAATAAATTGAACTAAGTAATCTAAAATTAGAAATTTTAGAATCAATTATTATCAAACTAAAATTATAGTTTATTCACGCAATCCTATTAACATGCTCCTAACCAATCACTTGTATTTCTACAAGCTCAAGCACATAGAAAACATCTAAAATTAAAAATTAAAAAGTACATAAAATAAAGGAAATAAAAGAAAAAATTAGTTACCCCACTATTCGGCACATTGTCCCCAATGTACAATAAAAATATAAAGGAAAGAGGTTACCCGATTGGCGTGATTCGTACAACTCAGTTGATGGGACTACTCCTCCTCTCTAGTATTGACTTATAGTTGTAGTGCCATTAAAAGTTATGGGGTTCCTACAAAAAAAAAGTAAAACACACAAATATATATATAACTAATAAATCATAACTAATTAAAAACTAAAACAAAAATTAAAAATTGTCCTAAATAAAAACTAAAGTACGAAGGCCAAATTAAAAATTTAGAAATGTTTAGAATTAGTTGAAATCAGTGTCTGACTCCTTCATCATCAGTTCCTTGCCCCTCTTGCGCCTCGTTGACGCTTTAGTAGCCTGATTTCCCAAAATCTGGGTTGGCCTATGATGGCTCGAGTCACGAATCATCACACCCTTCATCGTGAACGGTCTGGATGAAATACTCTCTCAAAATCTGGTGGCACAATCGGGATCTCCTCTTTATTTCATTGTCATCATTTTTATTATTGGGGCTGTCCTCGTCTAGCGGTGGAAATCTCTCGAACATGTCTAGTAGTGGTTCTGGTGTGGGCCTTCCATTCAATTCTACAATGCGAATTAAAATGTCTTCTATATCTTACATCTAATGGGTTTGCCATTCTGAGATATGCATATCCAGGAGTCCAGTCATCTTCGATGTATGTGCTTTAATCTTTCTCTTTTTCGGCCCTCGGGTATCGCTCCAATGTTTAGTCTGTTACTCCTTAGCCCGATTTTGCTTCCTTTGGAGTTCAATGAACTAACTGTATAAGTTTTCCTCAATCATGCTCCTCGTAGGTCTCATGAATTGCTCAATTGGCGAAATGCAAATGTCAGCATGGTGGCATAGATCGGTGATTAAATACGAAAGTACATGCTCTAATTTTGACTCTGTATGCACATGACCATTTCCTCGTAAATATAGTGGCCGATGAAATCTACCCTCTTTGTAAAATAGAATACAACATAACCACTCGATAGGCAGTAACGTCAAAAGCATTGTGAGTTGGGGCCAAGGGGGAGCAAATGAATTGCATCTATATCTTGGCCAACGGGAACATGATGGTCGTGTTAAATTTCATTGGCACCTCAGAATTGGCTTGGCGAGTCCACTCATCATGCCCTTCTGTCAAATAACCGATTAGACCCTCCATATCAAAATCTTCAAATGTAAATAAATTTAGAATCTCTAGTCTTTAATAGTTTTTCAATTTTTAGCTTTTGATTTTTTCTATGTGCTTGAGTTTGTAGAAATACAAATGATTGGTTAGGATCATGTTAATAGGATTTTGTGAATAAATTTTAAATTTAGTCTGATAATAACTGATTCTAAAATTTCTAATTTTAGACTACTTAGTTCAATTTATTACACTGTGAATAGATTTAAGATGTTAAGTATACCACATAATAAATAGATATATAAATAGCATGCATGTTTAATTGAATTGTAGGTTGTTGAAATTGATAGACTTGATCGATTTTTAATCCATGTATAGAATTACCTAGGGACTACTTAAGGCATTGTGTGGTAGACAATTTTTTGAGCCAAATAAACTATCTTTTTTATACATAAATATTTTTCCTAGCACTTATTTTGAGCTTGAATCCATTTTCTTGATGAACCGTAAATGAAACCCTAAGGCTAAAAAATATTTTATTTGATCCTTTAATTTCTTGGTCCTTGCATGGATTTAGACGTTCAACCATTGATATTGAAGGATTAGGTAGATGCATCTCGGTGGTTTCAAAAAGAGAAAAAATTGAGTGAACTAAGGAATTGTATTGTATGGTGGGTATCAAATTTTGATCTTATAGAAAAATAAGGCAAAGCGCCAAGAAAATCTCAATAAAAAAAATAAAAACAAAGTGAGTTGGAAAAATAGTACGCTCACCTTTTTTTAAAAAAAATATTATGAGCTTGGGTGATTGTACTCGTAGATACTATATGATGCTTTTGTAAATGGAGAAGTAAGGAAGGTGAGGGAAGTGCATATGAGGTGGTGAGCATATGTATACTCGGGGGAATATTGGGGACAATACAATGAGCAAAACTACTTTTGTGCTTAGCCATTTTGTTGAGCCTGTTGTTTGAATTCTAAACCAACCTAAGTCGTAGAGCTTTACAAGCCAAAAAAGTCCTGTCACAACTGAAATTCTTTTAACCCGAAAGTTAGGAACTTGAGGGTTTAAATTAAAAAAGACCAAAAGATGTCGATCTCAAATGAAAAACCAAGAAAAAAAAATGAAGTGGAACATGGTGGAGAATCAAGTCCAGTTCAATTGAATTAGAACTAGCGGTCTCTTCGTAGGGGACAAAATGATTATAGATGAATGGTTGATATGTTGTTGGAAATCACTCAGGAAGGGTTATAAATAGTTGAGAAATGAAACCTTAGAAGAATTCCTTTGTCTGTTTCATTTTCTCCTCTTCCTTATCCTCCATGGTTGCTTTGAGGAAGTGATGGTCATGGAAAGCTCTGCATGGAGTGACAACCAAGAGGTTTAAGTTGGAAAAGTAGAGAAACCAATAAGCTGGTAAGGTTCTAAGCCCTTCAGTATATGTAAGACTTAGAAAACCAAGTTAAAAGTCTCAAAAAACCATTTTCAAGGGTTCTGTATGTTTCTAGAAAATTAAGGTTTAAAGTGAAAGCACTGGGTTTAACCCATGATTTGGTTGTCTTGATTAGCTGCCAGGAGGATGGAAGTTCTAGCATTCAGGAAAGCTAAGCAGACAAGGAGAATAAGCATCTGGTGAGTTTTTGTATTCAAACCTAGAACTGCCAAAGTTTGATGCATGCTTTCATAAGGTTATTAGTATCTACCATTTTAGTCTAGAATGCATAATAAATAGGAAATCATTAAATGGGATTAATGAAGGGAGTAGAAGAAGTTAGGAATGGGAACATGGGATGATTCTATTAGATACAGCCATATGGTATTGTTGAGTGCAAACTGTGATGTACGAAGCTCTAGGCCTTACAAAGGGGACATTACAGTGTTTGAGCATCAATGTATAGGATGGTGTAATAGAGGAATGGATGAAAATAAATGGTATGAGTGGATAGGAAAGATCATGGCTAGGGCATGGGACTAATCCAAGGCTATATGCCTAAACTGAGTAAGACCATAGCTGAAAGATGTTATGGTATCATAATTGAAATGAGTAAGACCATGATTGAAAGATGCCATGACATCATATTAAGCAGGAGTAAGACAATAGTTGAAAGATGTCATGGCATCCTTTGATAGTCCACTGGGACAATAAACATGGGTAACACATAAGGTGAAAGATCGTAGTTGGACTATGGCCACCAGTGTAGTCTATCAGGACAGTAAACACGAGGTTAAAATGAGTAAAACCATAATTGAAAGATTCTTTGGCATCTAAAGATGAACTAACAATAAAACGAGTAAGACCATAGATGAAAGATGCTATGGAATCAAAGATAGTCCGAAGGGACGTTAAACATCGGATAGTTCAATGGGACATTAAACACAGGGTAGTCCATTGGGACAATAAACACGAAGATCACGGAGGTAGGACCATAGTTCGACTATGGAAAATTCAAATTAACCTAATTGCAAATGAGATGAAAAATACAATGAAATGGTTTAGCAACAATTTCACAAGTTTAACAACAATAACATGAATAAGCTGGAATAATTACAACACATGACTCAATTCACTCTTCATCATGTTTAACAATGTTCTAGAAAATATTCCATGGCAACTCAATTTTTCATTAACTTGGAATCTAATATAAGTTCTTTCGAAGTCTTATACTTAGAAAAAAATGTATATTTCTATATGCAAATTTAACTCAAGATTCATTAGATGTTATGTGAAGTAATAGGGTCAGATTAGGTTTGAAACAATTTAATCACACAAACCTAAAGTTATGCAAGGTAATAGAGATCTCTCGATTTGTTATGACCCTTTAATTCAATCATATTAGGATCTAAATTAAGCATGCACCTTTCTATTATCGTGTCCATTAATCGCCATTTGATTAGGGTTGTAATATCCTGAAAATTACTACTGTAATACCTCGAAAATTACTACAACAAGAAAGTAGGTATCCTTAATATAGTAAAATAAGGAAATAAAGTGACAAAAATGGAAATTTTGAGTTATGGCAACATGGGGAAGTATATTATGATATATTAATTCAAGAAAGGATTAAATCGCAAAAGTGAGAAAAGTTTTGTTGATTAAGAGTAAATACTCAAAATTTGAGGGGGTAAAGTGCAAGTATGAAAAAGTTGAAGGATTATTCAACTATTCAACTAGCATGAGTTTTCATTAAAAATGATTAATTTGCATGTTTTAGGTTCAGGGACTAAATTGAATAAAAGTAAAATTTTAAGGGTAAATTTGTAAAAMTWTCAAAAAGTGACCAAATTGCATGAAATGAATTGTTTTATTATTTAAATTAATAAATTGAATGAAATATTAATTTAGATTAAGATTGGGTGGAAATTTTAGGAAAATAGAAAATTACCAAAATGTCCCTGAATTTTGGTATTTCTGCAATTAAGTCTGGTAAGTTCGTATGAACTATATTCTGTATAATTTTAATTAAAGTGAATGTTATTTGGAGATGAATATTATATAAATATGTGTTTTATTATTGAAATTGAATTATTATTGGTAATATGTATAATTATTAGATACATTGAAATGATTATCGGAATCTCGATTGGGTTGGAAGCCTATCGGAGATATATCACACTATCCATTGGTTCTATCAATAATTTTGGATGATTTGATTCTGGTTATAATAGCATGTACAAGTTAAATTGGCCAACGTTAGCTCATTAATGTTTTGTTTTTGATTGGTTATAAATATGGATGCTTGATGAAATGAAATGTTTGTAAATTAATTTGTAAACTCTGGTAATGCTCCATAACCCTATTTTGGTGATGGATACGAGTTAGGGATGTTACAAGGATTGATCAACTAATTCTAATGCATCCGAACATATTTTAATGCATGAATAACATGATATATTTTAATTGGAAGCATGAATGACTGAGGCAGAAAACATCATAAACATGAATCAAATGAATGTTATCAAACTTTTGCAATCATTCCAGCTAAAACAAAATTAAGTCATCATTGTTAATGGAAAAAAAATTAAACAATTTGAAAAAATCTTTGAATAACCATGAACAAAAATAAAGAATAAGGAAGAAGGGACTCTTGATAATTTCAATGATTCTATGAAGACAAACTGTGGTGGCTTCCTCCGATTCTCGTGATTGCTCCTGCACAAATTTCTCCTCAAGGTGGCCGACCAAGAGAGTCTTTCTCAAGGGAAATGAAGCTCAAGGGAAGTGGGGAAATGTATGGGTTATGCGTGGTAGAGAGGAAAGACAGATGAGAGAAAGATGAGAGAAATGTCAATTGAGTGATGATTGAAATGAGAGATAAGAGGTGGTATTTATACTAGAGGAATGGCTTTAGAGTTTGCCAAAAATAGCATGGAGATTCCTTGGTTTTCTCCCTTGCTTGACGGTCCATGTAATGTGGAGAGTAGGTTGAGTGGTTGCTTGATTCATGCTTGATTTTAAGTTTGAATTATGCAAAGGGTTGGACAGTTTTCAGGGGCTTAGCTGGGGGCTAATTTCTAATTTTTTCACACATGCAAGGACCATCAATTTAAATATTCCAAGGCAAATTTGGGATGATTTTCATACCTTAGCCAGTTTGGGCTATTCTCCCCCTTGTTGGATGGTTTTGACAACCCAACTAGCTAGCAGACTAGCTCTTCTTAGCAATAAACTTTCAACTGGGCTTGATTAATTTTTCACGGTCAAAATTGTTGTGTTGCCGTCCACATGGTTTGGATATTAGCTCATGTCCATGTGTGTCTTGGCTCCCACATTTATTTAATTCAGTGGTCCAACTATAACAAATTGAGTAGAAAAAATTATATGATGCATAAAATAGTAAAATTATATAAAATTAGTACTTAATTTCATAAAATTACACACTTTACTAAAATTAATATCAATGTCTAAATATGAACTAAAATGACTCAATTAGGTGTCCATATACTCAAAATTTGAGTAGATTATAAGTAAAAATGTGTTTGAGAAACCTATATATTTTAGACGTGTCACGCGCCCAAACTTAATCCAGTTCTTGTCCCGAGTAATGTTTCATGTATAGAAAGAATCTAGGGTAATCTTGCGCAATATTTACAAAGAATCAACTTTTCAAATAATCATGCATCAACAATGTCATGCTCACAAACTCCTCTTACTGATAAATTGCTCACTTGCTAATATACTATTCCAAAATTTTACATTAAGTAAAAGAAAATGTTATCATAAGTTATAATTTGCATACATTTCAAATTCATATATGAAATTCACCATTCAACAAATTTTCCTTAGCCAGTTAGACAAAACAATCCTAAGGTTTAATTATTGGTCTTCAGATGTTGCAGTTAGTAATTTCTCTCCACTAATGTAGTAAGCATAATTATCAAAATCAATAAGTCTTTCATAAGGTTGTAAAGGGGCTAGGCTCAAGGTAAGTATAAAGGGAAGTGATTTTTAGGCTAGATCATCTTAACCCTAACTTTGTCTTAGATATTTTTGGGGTATAATCTTCCTACTAATGGGTTTAAACACCCCCAAACTTACTTTGAAACTTATGCTCAAAAATATCTTAACACTTGAGTAGAGATTTTTCTTTTCTTTTCTTCTTCTTCTTCTTTTTTTTCATAATATGTACATCTTTCTAAATTCTTCCCCAGATTTTAATCACCAATACAAGTATAGTTAAAATTAGTGCAAGATAGGGTTAAATTTTAAAAGATGACAATAAGGCTTATGATGTAGCTAAATAGAAATAGAATAAGCTATATGGCTCAAACTAAGGTTTCAAGGGTTAAATTCATATAGTAGGCTTGAAATGCTCAAACGATCCAAAGTATAGTTAAGATTAGTGCAAGATAGGGTAAAATTTTTAAAAGATGACAATATGGCTTATGATGTAGGTAAATAGAAATAAAATAGGTTATATGGCTCAAACTAAGGTTTCAAGGGTTAAATTCATATGGTAGGCTTGAAAGGCTCAAATGATCCAAAGAAAATGTGCTTCAATCATATTTAGATTCTTATTCCTCTTAGGATTTTGCCTCAAGAAAGTTAATAAGATAATTTTAAAGACTTAAACTTTCATGCATGTCTATTTCTAAGGAAAGTAAATTTTCATGGCAAAGATTGTACAAAACTAATGAAAAATACAAGCATACCATAACTAAGCTAACATATAACAAGAACTTAAATAAAATCAGAAATTATATTGGCATATGGGCTAACTTATTAAACAAAATTGTTTCTGAGCATCACTTTATGCCAACATACTTATGTGCGAAGATTGAAAAATTTTAAAAATCATACAACATTAGCCCTTATCCCCCTTTAAAAAGAAATAATGTCCTTATTGTAAAATAATGAAGTAGTGAATGAAAATTGTACACTAGGTAGGACGCAGAAAAGAGTGATGAGTCATGACCACTAGTTAAGTACCAAGTCTTTCAAGAAAAATCCAATCCTTAGACATGTACATTCACATTGCCACACTACTATGCTCTTTACTAGAGAACAAAAATTCATGGAAGAGCATTTGATTTAGTTTATTCATAAATTGCAAATTATTCAAATTTATTATGCATAAAATAAAATATTCCTAGAGTAAAGAAATGTATTAAAAGGAATACTAAGAAAAAAAAGAAAGAAATTCCCCATTTTTATTATTTTGAATCATCCCCTTTGTCTTGCTCCTATGCCTTTACCTTCTTCTTGTCATGACTTGAAGATATGATCTAGGAACTCAGGAATGAAACTGTTATATATATTCTTAAAAGTATTCCTTATGGAATCATATCTAATTTTTTCATATTTCCAGTAAGCCTGTTGTTGGTTATGCATAAATTTCTACTTATCCATCATAGTTGAAAATTCCAATTTATTCATAGTGTTTGAAGAAGTGGTTATTAGAATGGTCAATTCAAGATCAACACTTGGCTCAACTAGTTCAACAATATTTGGTTCCACTCTTAGTTTAAGCCTATTCAGCTCGCCTTCAAATTTTACTTATTTTGTTTCATTTGCTAAGTTGGCTTCTGGTTTATATTTGGTTGATGATTCATCAAATTCAGGCTCGTTTAGCTCGATCTAGTTCAACTATTCAACATTCTCCACTAACCTTTTGAGCTCATGTCTTGTTATGCCACATTGAACATAATAAACCTTCGGGTTTGCTTTTGATTTAACTTGGGTCCACAAGCAAAGTGAAGTAATCAATGATGAAAAATAAGCACTTTCTGCCTTCTTCCTCGCACAATCTTGGAATTCATTGAGAATAATTTTCCCAACATTGATAGACTTCTCTCTCATAATTGCATATAACAAAAGCATTTGTTCCATCAAGATGGTGGAACTCTATAAGATAGGCATGAAGTTACATCGAAAAAAGTAGAATCATACCTTAGCTACTAGTTTAAAGTACTCCATTTGGTAAGAATGACTATCATATTTTCTTATAATCCATTGGGATCCCAGATTTGCAACAACATTAAGTACTTTTTGAACCCAATTGATATTTGTTATCATGGTAGACTATTCATCTTCTTCAATGTTAGGTAGGTTAAACAAATCATTAATGGATTTAGAAGTAAGGGGTACCTTCTTTTTATGAACAAGTGTAACACCCCTAACTCATATCTGTCACCAGAATAGGGTTACAGAGAATTACCGCAAAACGGTAACATAAAACATACATTACAAAAAATTGATATAACATAGTATAATTCATTCATAAACATGCATATAGTCCCTTAATCAAGCCTTCAAGACCTTAAAAACTCTTTGGAAATGATTAGAGACTAAATCTGAAATATTTGAAACATTTAGAGAAAAGCTAGAAAAATTCAAACTATAGGGGTCATAAGGTTGTATGCCCAGGCCGTGTGACTCACACAGCTAAGACACACACTCTTGTCTCAGGCTGTGTAATAATTGAAATAGGGACACATGATCATGTCCCAGTCCGTGTTTATGCCCATGTAACTCTCTAACTTGGGTCACACGGCCAAGCCACAAGCCCATGTGCCAGGCTATGTAACTCCTGAAATGACCTCAAACGCACGTGTATCAGGCCGTGTGCTAGGCCGTGTAACTGCCTAACTTGCAACCTTTAAAACCAATAGGGGACAAACGACCGTGTCGTAGGGTAGTGTGTCACACACAGCTGAGACAGATGTCCATGTCTTAGGATACGTGGACAAGAAATTGGCCAAAATCAAGCCATTTCTTTCACCTATTCAAGCATGTACCTACAAATAATATGCAGATATAATCAAGGCACCAAAACATACCAAAACATGAATAATAAGACCAATTCAATAGGCTACTTATCCATCAAACCAATATGCCGTAAAAGCACCTCAATCACAATCAAGCACGTATACCTAATCTTATACATATTTGGCCATATTCATCCATACATATCTAGTTTAATTCCATAGAAAATTATATCATAATTGACTACATTGAAACTACACCATCACATACCAAATTGGTCATTCAAAACATGTATCAACTTAGCCATAATAACACGAACCATCAAGGCATCCAAGTACCATCAAAACGTTATAAATTAAACATAAATCAATCCAACATAGCTTGGCACAAGCCTAAGCATCATCAACAACACAAGTTAGTGTTTTAATACATAACTTAACAAAAAAATCACATGGTAAGATCGATTTCATGAAAATTGTACAATTGAGTTCATACTTTCCATAAGTATAATTATACTTACTTTGATCATTATAAATTCATACCTTTCCATAAGTTCATATCATAGTCATAGGAACACTTACCGTTCCTTCCCCTTTCATGCCCGTTGAACCACTTAGAACCACTTAGAAAGTGTGCTAAACATATGGCCGAAACCATTCCTTTTCCTTTTCCTTTACATCATTGGTCACTCGAGCCATAAATGGGTCTATTCACACAAGCTGATGGTCGGAATGTAGCTACACGATGCCGCTCATAGAAGTTGACTAGTACCCACTAAAAATGTCAAAACTTAGCCATCAGTAGGACATTCAGGACCAGCACCCGAAACATGGTAACCCTAATGACATGCCATTTGTATCCTACGTATTCCTAAGGTTCAAACGGGACTCGATAACTGTTAATTTGTCATAATATGGATACATTTATATATATATTGATTAATTTGCCATGAAAACAACATAAAAAACATTTAATTCAAGCAACATTATACCGAGTACAGTTCATACGAACTTACCTCGATGGTAGAAAGGTCAAAATAGGATAACTAATCCGAGACTTTAGGTTTTCCTCAATCTAGATCCGTACGAGGTGTATCTTGATCTAAATAAGAAAATTAAATCTATTTAATACACATACAATTCAATTTAGTCCAGAATTCATATTTTTGAAAATTTACATTCTTGCCTCTAATATTTTAACTTCTTTACAATTTGGTCCTTAAGGTCGTAAATTGACATTTTTGCAAATTCATCCACTTTTCATGATAGCCAAATTACCTAGGGGCTTATACAACCTCATACAGTTCAACATTTCACAAATTTATCGTAATATTTTACAATTTTTACAACTAAGTCCTTAAATGATAATTTCATAAAAAATCACTTTAAAAAAATGTTTATTTAGCAATAATGACTCATAATCTTTCCTTATACCTCAAAAATCATGCAAAAAAATTCATGGAAAAACCTAAAATTTTTTCAAATTGGTCCATGGGCTAGCTAGATTAAGCTACGACTTCAAAAACATAAAAATCATTAAAAACAAGACTAAAACTACTTACATGCAAGCAAGGAGAAGTAGTTGAATGTTCAAAGCCGTAAAATGGTGTTTTGTTCTTGTATTTTCGGTGGTTTTTCTCAAATAAGAAGATGATACCTTCTTTTGCCTTATTTTTACTTAATTTATTTATTAATTTACTTTATTAACCTTTAACTTAAACTACTTAAAACATCAATTTCATTCCTTCTTTGTCCAGAAAATATAATAATGGTCTAATTACCATCTAAGTCCTTTAACTTTAAAGTTTCATAGCTATTTGATACCTTTACCTATTAGGACTCTACTTTTACACTTTTTACGATTTAGTCCTTTTCACTTAATTTATCATGCAAACATCAAAATTTCTTAACGAAAATTTTATACGACCTTACTACTATTTCGTAGACAATAAAATAATAATAAAATAAATATTTACAAATCAAATTTTTTGTTCCAAAACCACTACTCTGATTTTACCAAAAATGGGTCGTTATAGTAAGAACTTCAGAAACATCTGGCATTGTTAAATTGACATAGAACTCTTATACTAATTCCTCTTCAGGAAGTGATCATAACAAAATTGATTCCAATTTAAGGCCTCAAGTATTTTTTGAATTGACAAAGGCACAATCATCTTGTCATTGCTCTCCAAATTGAATCCATTTTCTGGCATCATGGGCTGATTTTAGAAGATGGAATCAAATTTTTCCCTTAATTCCTCGTCTTGAGTCATAATTGGATTACCGGCAGAAGTCTTTGAAGATCTAGTTCTCTTTCGAGACATGATAGCTTTTCGGCATAGATTTAGAAAGTGACAAAGGTGGGCAGCAAGGAGATTGCGGCGATGATAAAGTTGCAATGGTAAAAGGGGAAGAGTTAATTGTGGTAAGGAGAAGGTACGATGACAAGAAAGAAAGAAAAAGAAAAAAATAAAGAGAAAAGTTTTTGGAGCTTGGAGGGGGAAGACAATAAAAAGAAAAATATTGAGGCTACGGTTTAAGGCTTTTTATTTTTAGCTGTGAGGAATATGATTGTAGCAAGAGGTTTATATAGTAGTAACTAGGGCAAATTTTTAGCAAATATTTTGCTAAATAAGATGCTTGGGTGGCAAGGCATGGAGGGAAGGGAGATCTGGCAGAAATTTTAGGGTTTTGGGGGGTCTTATGGATGACATGTATTGGGGTTTTTTTTTCCTCCTCTTCACTACTTTGGGCCTTGAGCCCAAACTTCAAAATAATTTTCTATTACTTGTACTGAAATAAAATTAAAAAAGAAAATTAGAACTTGGGCCAACATTGATCCTTTTATTAAATATAAAACATTAAAATAAAAATGAAAATTCCTTTTAGGTTACTTAGAATTTTTTTTCTTGAAAAGTTACATCAAATTAATTTCTAAGGAAAGGTTGAAGGGGTTACAAATGGTCCGCTTAAGTTCTAGTCTCCTTAGACAGAATTAATTTAATTTATTAAATCAAGAAAAAGAAATTCTTAGCATGCCATTTATTCAAATTAACTACATAAAAAATCAAGCACTATTGGGTTGGTAAAGTTGAGCCATTTATTCAAATTTGCTTGAGAAGTTGATCACTAATTTTAAATGTACCTCTCTTTTTATCTTGTAATTCCACCACTCCATACGAATAGACTTTGTGAATGGTGCATGGTCCAGTCCATCAAGATTTGAGCTTCCCAGGGAATAACTTTAGCCTTAAATTGAACAACAAGACTTTTTGTTCTTCTCTGAATTCTTAAGGTTGTATACGTTTGTCATGTCATCTCTTAGTCTTTTCTTTGTACATCTTGGCATTCTTATATGAAAACAACCTTAATTCATCCAACTCATCAACCCGGAACATTCTTCTCTCATCGGCTTGCTTTAAATCCAGATTTAATTATTTCAAGGCCTAGTGAGCTTTATTTTCCAACTCAAGCAACAACTGAAATGCCTTTCTAAAGACTAACTGATAATGAGTCATTCCTAACAATCTTTTGAAAGCTATCTGATAGGCCTATAAAGCATCATCAAGCTTCCGGGACCAATCTCTTCTATTAGGTTATACAACCTTCTCAAGGATTCCTTTGATTTCACTGTTCGCAAGCTCAACTTGCCCATTCATTTGTGGATGATATGTAGTTTCTACTTTGTGTTTTACATCATACTTGTCAAGCAACCACTTAAGCCATTTATTTACGAAGTGAGATCTTTCATCGCTAATTATAGCTCTAGGAGTCCCAAACATTGTAAATACATGCTTATGTAGGAATCGCATGATGACCTTAGCATCATTTCTTAGGTATGCCTCGGCTTCTAGCCACTTGGATACATAATCAACTGCCACTAGGTTATACCTATTACCATAAGAAGAAGGAAATGGGCCTAAAAAAATTAATGTCCCAAACATCAAATAATTCTACCTCTAAAATTTTTGTCAAGGGCATCTCATTCCTCCTTTATATGTTTCCAATCCTCTATCATTAATCACAATTTTTCACATATAAGTATGCATCATTAGGTACCGTAGGCCAGAAAAATCTAGCTTGTAAGATCTTTTTGCAGTACGGGAACCACCAAAGTGTCCCCCACTTGGAGATGAATGGCAGTGGTATAGGATCTCGTCAATCTCTCTTCCAGCTACACACTTCCTGATTATATTATCTACACATTGTTTAAACAGAAACAACTCTACCTAGAAATAATACCTACAATCATAAAGGAATTTATGCCTTTGTTGGTATGTGATTCCAAAAGACATTATTCCACATGCTAAATAATTTGTAAAATCGGCAAACCAAGGAGTTTCATGGATTTGACTCACCTAAAAAATATGCTCATATGGAAAATTTTCATTAATTGGAACAAGTGAATGTGTTACTCCATTTTGTTCCAATCATTACAGATGGTAAACTAATTGGTTTTCAACTCCCTTTCTGTCTTGGATCTTAAGGTTGAATTCTTGGAGTAAAAGGACCTATTGAATCAACCTCAAATTAGCATCTTTCTTTGAGAGTGTATATTTTATGGTCGCATGATCGATAAAGACTGTGACTTTTGTACCTATAAGATATGAATGAAACTTGTCAAAAGAAAAAACTATAGTAAAGAGTTCTTTTTCAATTGTCATGTAATTAAGTTGGGCTCAAGTCAAAGTTCTCCTCGTGTAGTAGATCGAACAGAACACTTTGTTTCTTCTTTGACCTATCATAGCTCCTACAACAAAATCGCTTATGTCACACATCAACTAAAACTGAGAGTTCCAATCTGGTGTAACAATTATTGGGGCCAAGATTAACCAACTTCACTTCTTCAAATGTTTCCAAGCATGCTTTGTTAAACTCAAGAGTTGTGTCTTTTTCTAATAAAGTACACAAAGGCTTGGAAATTTTTGAAAAATCTTTAATAAACCTTCGGTAAAAATCAGAATGACCCAAAAAAATTCTAACTCCTTTAACAGTGACTATTGGTGGCAATTTCTCAATTACATCCACTTTTGTTTGCTAACTTCAATTCCTTTTTTGGAAATTTTGTGCCCTAAGATAATCTCGTCCTTAACCATAAAGTAACATTTCCCCTAGTTAAGGACAAAATTTTTCTCTTCACATCTATTCAGTACCTTATTCAAATCATTTAAAAAAAATCATATGAATTACCAAAAACAAAAAATATCATCCATGACTACCTCAAAAAAACTTTCAATGATATCAATAAATATTGCCATCATGCATTGTTGAAATGTTGCAAGTGCATTATATAAGTCAAAAGTCATTAGCCTAAAAGAAAATGTATTGTACGGTTAAGTAAAAGTTATTTTGCGTTGGTCTTTCGCAACTACAACTATTTGGTTATATCCCGAATATTCATTTGAGAAATATAATATTCATTACCTACAGTCGGTCCAACATCTAATCTATAAAAGGTAGCAGAAAATGATCCATTCGAGTGGCATTGTTCAATTTTCTGTAGTCTATACAAATTCTCCAACCTGTGATTGACCTCATTGAGATTAACTCATTATGTTCATCTCCACAATCATAATTCCACCCTTCTTTCGTATACACTGTACCGAACTTACCAATGAACTACTAGTCGGTCCAAAATCTAATCCATAAAAGGCAACAGAAAATGATCCATTCGAGTGGCATTGTTCAATTTTCTGTATTCTATACAAATTCTCCAACCCGTGACCGACCTCATTGAGATTAACTCGTTATGTTCATCTCCACAATCATAATTCCACCCTTCTTTGGTACACACTGTACCAGACTTACCAATGAACTATCTGAGATAGGGTAGATAATTCTCGCATCTAACCATTTAATGAATTCCTTTCGAACTACCTCTTTCATTATTGGATTGAGTCTTTTTTGCCTATCAATTCTAGCTCGCCTATCCTCTTCTATGATAATCTTGTGCAAACAAAAGGACAGGCTTATTCCTCTAATGTTAGTTATGGTCCAGCCGACCACCTTTTCAAATTTCTTTAATACTTCGATCAACTACTCCTCTTGGTGTTCTGTTAGTTCTACTGAAATAATAATAGGCAAAGTACAATATTAACTTAAATAAACGTATTTCAACTGAGAAGAAAGTGCCTTTAATTCAAGTTTAGGTGGTTCATCGATTGACAACTTAAGTTGTGTGTATTCCTGAGCTTCCAACTCTAATGGTTCAAACCGTGCTGATTAAAGATAGTCCCTTGAATTGGCTTATATCAAAGCCATATTTCCCTTACCTTGTTCATCTTCTGATAGCCCAGACCTTAAGGTTTTTTCTAATGGGTTTTCTACAGAATTACTTTCCCATTCCATAGAAACTAAGATTTCTAGCTCCTCCATTACTGAACATTCCTCTGCCGGATTAGGGAATTTCATGGCTTTAAGAATATGGAATGTTACTTGATCATCTTGAACTCTCATTGTGAGTTTACCTTTCTGTACATCTATTACATTTCTGTACATCTATTAATATTCTTTCTGTTGCTAGGAAAGGTCTCCCTAGGATGATCGAAACTTCCTTATCTGCTTCAAAATCTAAGACAATAAAATTAGTAGGAAAAATAAACTTATCTACACCTACCAGAACATCAGTGATATTTCCTTTTGGGTATGCTAAAGAACGATCTGGCAGTTGGAGTGTCACAGTTGTGGGTCTTACTTCACCTATGCCCAACATCTTAAAAAAGGACTTTGGCATCAAGTTGATGCTTGCTTCTCAATCACATAAAGCTTTACCACAGTAAGATTCTTTAATATTACAAGGTATAGTAAAGCTTCCGAGGTCCTTCATTTTTGGAGGTATTTTGTTCTGTAGGAACATACTGTATTCTTTTGTTAATGGTACAGTCTCGAACTCACTAAGCTTAGACTTCTTGGATGGAATGTCCTTTATGAACTTGGCTTACTTAGGCATTTTTTCTAAGGCTTCTACAATGGGATATTGATATGAAGGTTATTTAGAATATCCAAAAACTTCTTGAATTGCTCCTCCTATTTTTGCTACTTGAGTCTTTGTGGACATGGAGGTGGTGAAACTTTGGCTTGGATTGGACAACTTTTCTGAGGAATTATATCTACATCTGAATAAGATCGTAGCTTATCAGAATTCACTAGTTTGGATTGGCTCTTCTGGTGTTGGAATTTCAACTGTCAGTTGATTTTCCTCTTCTTTAGCAGGTTTATCTTCAATCTTAATTACCTTGGGTTCTAAAGTCTTTCCACTCCGTAAAACAAATTTTTTACGGTGCTACTTACCTGTATTCCACAAAGTTTCTTTGTCACTCGGCAAGGCTTTTTTCAGTCTATTACAAAGCTCTGTAGCTAACTGACCCATTTGGTTTTCCAAATTTTTCAGTGTTGCTACTTGTCTTTGGATTAATGCTTCATTCTTCACCATGTACACCTTCAACAAATTCTCCAAACTGTTCGATGATTTAGCTTGTGTTGGCTTCTAAACTTTTTTATTGAACCCAAGAGGTTGGTTTGATCTATGTTGTATGTAGTTATTGCTCAGTCCAACTCCTTGGTTACTCTAAAAAAAGTTTGGATGGTTTCGCCATGATGGATTATAGAAATTGAACTATGGTCCTTATCCACTTCTATTCTGGTTTTGATTCTCTATATAGTAAATAGACTTGGGATTTTATGGACAATTTTCAAATTAATGTCCATCCCCACAATATACGTAGGAAACATCGTCAGATTGACTAGATGGTTGAGCTACAATATTATTCAAACCATTAATAGTAAACTGCTTCAACATTGAAGAGATAGAATATACCTGAGCTGAGAGTGAAGTAAGTGCGTCTATTTTATGAACTCCTGCTACTCGTCTTCCTAAAGTTGCTCGACTTGCCAACCACTAGTAATTGTTACTAGCTATTGTTTCAATGATTTCATAAACCTCATTATAAGACTTACATAGGACGTTACCATTTGTAAAAGCATCACCACCAACCTTGTGTGCACGTTGAGACCATTATAAAATGTCTCTAGCTGAATGCAATGTGAAATCCCATGGTGAGGGCATTTGTGTAGTAGCTCTTTGAATCTCTTCCATGCCTCATATAAGGATTCATCATCCAACTGTTGAAAAGTTATGATCTCATTCCGCAACTTAGTATTTTTGTTAGGTGGGAAATACTTTACCAAAAAACGTTCAGCTAATAATTGCCATGTAGATATTGAACTAGGTGGTAATGAATTAAGCCATGCTCGTGCTCTATCTAACAATGAGTATGGAAACAACTTCAGCCTCAGTGCATCTTCAGTTACACCGACAATCTTAAAGGAATTGCTCACCTCCATGAACAGTTGAAGGTGAATGTGGGGATCTTTTGTGTGCATTCCACTAAATTGGCCCAATTTCTAAAGCATCTAAAACATCACAGGCTTCAATTAAAACTTTGGTGCCTCAATCTCTCATCTCCTAATTCCTAGATTTAACTCATTAAGAAGTGGCACAACGTACTACCTTATAGCTCGATCCCTATCATCAGTAATAAGGATTGGATTACATGAATTAATGGCTCCATTCCCTTAAACATTATTTTGATTTCCAAGGTCCTTCTCTAATGTTTTTCTTTAGGCTAATCTTTCTTGTCATCTTTGTCCAAATGTTAGCTCAATTTCAGGGTCTACTGGGAGTAAATCAATGATTCGATCTATGCTCATAAACACCTCAAAAGAAAATCACAAAAAAATAAAAAAAATTAAATAAAAAACAAAAAATAAATAAACCAAATTGTAAGAAATAATTTTTCAAATAACTATTAAACTAACAGTCCCTGACAACGGTGCCAAAAACTTGGTTTGCTATAGAATGTGCAGTTGTACATAGTCGTTGTCAAGTAATAAGTAAGTAAAAGAGTTATCATCTCGATAGGAACTGTGATTAAATTGATAATTGTAAAATTACTATTCATAAGTTGGTAAAGAAACACAATAATTTGGAGTGATAGATGTTAAATTAAGTTAATTAACTAAATGCAAGTGAGATGAAAAATGCAATAAAATGGTTTAGTAGCAATTTCACAAGTTTAATAACAATAACATGAATAAGCTAAAATAATTACAATGCTTTACTCAATTCCCTCTTCATCATGTTTAACAATGTTCCAAAAAATATTCTATGGCAACTCGATCTTTCATTAACTTGGAATCTAATATAAGTTCTTTCAAAGCCTTATACTTAAAAATAATTTATATTTCTATGTCCATGTTTAACTAAGAATTCCATAAAATTCATGTGAACTAACAAGGATGGATTAGGTTTGAAACAATTTAACCATACAAACCTAAAGTTATGCAAGGTAATAGAGCTCTCTCGAGTTATTACGAATCTTTAATTTAATATGATTAGGATCTAAATTAAGCATGCACCTTCTAATTAATGTGTCCCTTTGTCGCCATCTGATTACGATTGATCAATTAATTCTAATACATCCAAACATATTTTAGTGCATGAATAACATGAATGATTTTAATTGTAAGCATGAATGACTGAACATCATAAACATGAATCAAATGAATTTTATCAAACTGTTCCAATCATTCCAGTGAAAACAAAATTAAGTCATCATCATTAATGGAAAAACAATTAAAAAATTTCAAAAAATATTTGCATAACTAAGAACAAAAATAAAGAATCAAGAAGAAGGAACTCTGGATAATTTTGATGATTCTCCAAAGACCGATCATGGTGGTTTCCTCCCATTCTTGTGATTTCTCCTTCGTAAACTGCTCCTCAAGCTAGTTGACCAAGAGAGTTTTCTCAAGGGAAATGCTAGCTAAATGGAAATGGGGAAATGGATGGCTTATGTGTGGAATAAAGGGAAAAAAGACAAGAGAAAGATGATAGAAATGTTAATTGAGAGATGATTGAAATGAGAGATAAGAGGTGCTATTTATACTAGAGGAATGACTTAGGAGTTTGCTAAAAATAGAGTGGAGATCCATTGCTTTTCCCCCTTGCTTGGCCAGCCATGTAATGTGGAGAGTAGGTTGAGTGGTTGCTTGATTCATGCATGATTTTATGCATGAATTATACAAAGGGTTGAACTGTTTTTAAGGGTTTAGTTGGGGGCTAATTTCTCATTTTTTCACACATGCAATGACCTTCAATTCAAATATTCCAAAGTTAATTTGGGATAACTTTCATGCCTTAGCCAATTTTAGCTATTCTCCTTCATGTTGGATGGTTTTGACAACCCAACTAACTAGCAGACTAGCCATTATTAGCAACCAGCTTTCAACTGGGATTAATTAAATTTTCTTAGTCAAAATTATTGTGTTACCATCCATATGGTGTGGATATTAGCTCATGTCCATGTGTATCTTGGCTCCAAAATTCATTTAATTCAGTGGTCCAACTGTACCAAAATGAGCAGACAAAAATTATATGTAGCATAAAATTATGAATTTATGTAAATTTATTACTTAATTTCATAAAATTACACATTGTACTAAAACTACGCCAAATGTCTAAATATGAGCTAAAACGACTCAATTAGCTATCCATATACTCAAAATTTGCATAGATTATAAGTAAAAAGGTTATTGAAAAACCTATATATTTTAGACGTATTAGCGGGGAATAAGGATGTTAGTCAAGAAATAGTTAAGGAAGTGGATCTACCAGTGGTGCCTAATATTCAGGTGAACGAGAAATAGATTAACCAAGGATTGTGTATAGAATCTACCATTAAGAAATGTCGAGGACATTTAGAGAAATTGCATAGACTAATGGAGTATCATATATATGTCGGTTAGCCTATGTAGAAGGGAAGGGTAGTTAGAACCCATTAGCAAAGGTGAATATATGGGATGACAGAAGGGTTTGGCAAGACTATTCCTCTTAAGGAGAATACCGACAAGGAAGTTTTTGCCAAAAGTCAAAGAATACGTTGAGTAAGAGAATCTGTAGGATTGAATGATCACTCAATGTCAGTGATTAAGTTTTGTAGACCAAAGTGGTCTGTAGCAAAAGGTTATGCTACACCTAAATTAGGGATAATGCAAGTTAGATGGATCAAAAAGAAATAATCCGGCCACACTTTAAATTAAGTAGGACTTGGTCCACCAGAGTGGTGTAGAACCTTGTTACTCACACCGACGAAAGGAAGGTGATTAAGTCATATGGGGTTGAGATGAGGATAGAGTAAATGGAGTGAGAATTTTTACCAAGAGCCTTTAGAAGGGTAAGCTAGAATGCCACATTAACACGGAAAATGGTAGGAAGAAGACAACCTAAAATGATGATAAGTGGAATGAAGAAAATAGGTAAAGAAAATGGTAGAGTCTGCCGGGATGGCAAGATAATTAGGGGAATTGTCAAGGCTAATTAGAGGTTGGTAAAGTGACCAAAAGTAAATCGCTCATCAATTTATCTATTTACAGATAGGAGCAGGATTAGGGTCGAGTCCACTATAATAGTCTAAGAGAAATAATCTATAAAAACAAGGAGTTTATTTTATTTATTATTACTCATATGAAACCTTGACAAGTTGGGGGATTTCTTATAAATCGTGGAAACTCATTAAGTTCGTTTGACCTTATAAGGGTTGTTATGTGACTGCAGGAGAGAGACTCGAGGAGGGACCAAGCAAGATCATACTGAGACGA
Source organism: Gossypium schwendimanii (assembly GCA_013677275.1). Taxonomy (NCBI): domain Eukaryota; kingdom Viridiplantae; phylum Streptophyta; class Magnoliopsida; order Malvales; family Malvaceae; genus Gossypium; species Gossypium schwendimanii. The sequence goes on from JABFAF010278573.1 coordinate 29,483, forward strand.
GGGGAATTGATGGAAAGTGTCATGTACAAAGGATAGGGGGTAAACTTTAGGATATTCACCAATGGGGCGAATATGTTGTAACCTAATAGTGTCTTTAGAGTTCGAAGCTGAAACAATAGACTTTTATTTTGAATTTTATAAACTTTATTGTACAAATTTCAAATTAATAGGAAACTTAGTTGGACTAAATATTTTAATTTAGTAAATTACAAGTAGGTACAGTAACCCAATTAGTGGTGACACTCCTTACCCTGATCCACTTATCAGGTTGCGTAGGGGTGTTACAAGTCCTATGTGAATTAGGTAGTACCTTATGTGGATGAAATTGTGCCAAGTTTTGATGTTTTCATCACTTCTATTCATTTGAACATATGTATATATTTTTATATTTGTTTTGATGGAAACCTATACTTAACATTATTTTTTTTGTTTGCTTTGTAATTTAATGAACTAACTCGTCTAATTTTAGAAATTGTGAGTCAATTGTATACCATGCTAGAGTTATATGTGTATTTACACAATCTTGTTAATATAATTCTATCCAATTTCCTATATCAAGCTAGCTCATGTACATTTTCTTTTCTTGCATATTTATTTATTGTTTTTGGTTATTATCTTGTTTTAGTTAGTTTGCTTGAGGACAAGCAAAGAGTTAAGTGTGGGGATATTTGACCTACCGTCAAATGTAGTAGTTAATTCAGTCAATTTCCACACTTAAGGAGCTTGTTTCCTAGGCAATTTAGTATTTAATATTATGTTTTCAGTATTTTGTAGTTAGGATTAAATATTAGTAAAATAAGTGTTGTTTAACCCATTTTATGAGTGTTATGACCTATTAGGCCAACATAGGCCTTATATAGTTCTAATATGTGCAATTGAGTGTGTAGGATGATGATTTATAGATCCAACAGGCATGGAGGCAAGGGACGAGTGATGCACAAACTTCTCAAGACGTTAAAGCATGAAACAAAACATATAAGCAAAAATTTACCTATTGTGTCGCGCCATGCAAGGGTTATGGCGCAACATAGGTCGACTTATGAACACATAGGACGTACCATAGACCTAATTTGGCTTGCCAACACTCCTATAAATAATACCTTAGGGTTCGATGTAACTAATTCGTCTTAGACACAAGAAAAAACCTAGTAGTTTAGGAGTAGGATTAGATTAGTTTTCTTTCAAGTTTTCTAAACTCTTTGTTTTTCCTCTTGGAATCGATTTCGATCTAAGAGATCTATTTTATTGAAGTATTCATTTTATTTTTTCTTTGTAAATGACATATTTCGTTATTCCGATCAAGAGATTTGATACTCCGTTCACCATTTGATATCAAATCCAGGATTATTCTAATCTTTCCTCTCTATTGATTTATTTATATTCTTTTAATGTTTATGTTAATTGAGATTGGCATTATGCATAACATGAGTGACTAAATCCTTTAGTGGATATTAACGAGTGGATGGGAATGTGATTAACAGAGGATTTAAGGTTTCTCGAGAGGATTATTTTGTTTAGATTATATGTTCTTAAAATTTAGGCTTGATAACCCTAGGAAGTTATCATAGGTTAGATGAGATCGAGCGATAAGTTTGTTGGATCACTAGTACGCATAGTGGCACAGCGGAAAAATTATTCTGGTGATCGTCAACCAAGGATCTGTGTATGAGGAATGAATAGAGTTGAAACAATGGTCGAAAATATACCTTTCAAAACTAAAAACTGATGAATGATGCTGTTGATATGATCCCTTTTAGAGATGTCAATTCCAATCTGCAATAATAACGTCTTGGCCTTTACATAATCCACTAGTCAAAGAAAGAACAACAAAATTCTCTTAAACTTTTCAGAGGGAATTTTCAAGAACAACTGTTAGACCTTTTATTTTTATTTTATTTGTAACCCTAAGTCACTAAGGGATTCATTTCCTTTTATTTTATCCGATATAATATATCAAAGAATAAAAACAGGATTATTCCCTTATTATTAGTGAAACAAATTGAAAGTCAGAAAAAATATTATATTCTTTCCAAAAGAATATCACTTTCAATGTCCTTTTATATTTTGATCGAAATTATTTTAATTCATGTGATAGCTAAATATAATACCAAATATATTTGGATTATGTTCACTTCAACTATAGGGTGTGACCTTGTAGGCTTTTGTAATGTTGGTGGTAATACTAGAACGTTTCTAACATTACAGGCAATGAGTGATATCAGCAATGCATCATTACTACCTAAGTTACAAGAAGTCATGATTCGATATAACATTTCTGTGATAATCTTTTCATGTATTATATCATTTTATCCTTAATATCTAGACTGGACACAAGTCATGGAATAGCCACACTTGTATAGTCCAATCTCATATTTCTTGATTTTTCTAAGTAGACTACAATAAACAAATAAGTGTGATATCTCATACCAACTTATTTGAGCATGGCCATGCATTTCTTGTCTCACTCCATCAAGAGGCCTAAGATATTACTCCCATTATGTAGGAGGGATAAATCCTATCTTGATCAATCATATCCCACTACATGGATTGTGGTATATCCAACATCAGTCTTYATAGTACAATCTGTTACGGTATATGTTTGATTGTATCAAAATATATGACTCATGATGTTGAGATAATGTTGATCCCAAGTCTAAGGATCATATACATAGTTATCACTATGAGTAATATTTGTGACTATTACATAATAATCCAAGAAACATACTCATGGAAAGTAAGTCCAGTATGTTGTTCTCTAACACATATTCATGTATTGATTTTGACATCCTTATATGTCACATCCCATATTTTTATTACGAGTGGCACAAAAAAAAGAAAGTGAAGTGGTCAAGTGCTCCTAAGCTAACTTAGAGGTCCTAAGTTCAAGTCCCCTTGTTCTCATTTTTTTAATTAATTTTTTAACACATCTTCCCATCTGCATTATATGCTTGCCTTCCACCCCTCTTGATACCAAGCTAAGAGGATTCATTTCCTTTTTAAAGAGTCAAACTTACCATAAGTTGAGGTAACACGATCCCTCTTATTACTCTATGTCTCCCTCTCTTGCCATTTCTTCCCACCATTGGCATAGAAGTGGTTCATTGAACCGAAACTAGGTTGACCACCCTTTCCCCTCACCGCCTACCTCTCATTGTCATCCCCTCCTCCCTCTCTTCCATATTTTTCTTTTTTCTTTTCTTTCTCATCCTTTTCTCATCCTTTTTGCTAGCCAACACCTTTTTCCTTCTTCAATTTTGCTTTTTTCCTCCACTGTTACTAACCTTATCACCACCAATCCCCGTACCTTTTTAGCCACTATAGCTCCTTCTCTTCCTCTTTCTCTTCCACATCACCACTGCTATTGCCGCAGGTGGTTGGGGTTTTTCCTCTTTTTCTCCTAATTTATTTGCAATTAATTTTATCATGGTTGATCTTATACCCTCTTTATTTTAATCAATCTTTTAGACCACCCAACTCTCTGATGTTGTATCTATATCAATCTACTAACCATTTCAAATTGATTAAGTTGTGTAAGTGTGGGATATCCGATCATCAAGTTCTCCTCTTAGTGTTTTCCTCTCGTGGCCGATTGGTATATTGGCCAAGGAAGTTATTTTAATTTATTTACGTGTCAATATTCTTGCTTATGCTCTTCGAAGGTCCAATCAATAACAATAGGAGAAATCCTTAACTTTGGATCGAAAATCATCGATTCGAGTGTGCAAACAATGGGGTAAGTGTACGGTGAGACTTTTAGTGATTTATCTTTAGTAATAAAGCATCTTCGATGGATTGTAACCAAAATACGTTATTTGTGTGTTAGATACTTTTTTGGGGTTAGATTCAAGCGAAATTACTACTAGGGGATTGTGGTATTTTAGATCTATGAAAAAGGTGTGGGTTCAATTCTATTAGATTAAATATAATGTAGTGTTAAATAAGTATATTAGTAAGAAAACTGTGGTCAAATGCAAGTACATTAAGTACTACAAAGAAGAGTTGAAAACTCATCGAGAAGAAATACCAAGTAAGTAAACCTAACCAAATAATTCTAAGAAATCATGATATATGATGTGATGATAACTGTGATTATGATATATGAGTAATTCTAATCCTTATGCTATGTGATACATGGAATGTTGGATATTTTTGATGATTTAAAGCATGTGATATTTATATATGTGTATGTGTAAATTTGAGATCCATGATCTAATGTGAAAAGCATGTTAAAACATGTTAAAGTGATTATAAGTGATCAATAAGTGATATGTGATTATGAGAGCATGTTTACATGCCTAAGTGTAAAAGTGAAATTGCCATATCACATGCATAGGGTGGATTTTGTGAAAGGTGGCTCATCCACAAAGTGTATCAATGGCAATATATTTGCATAAGTGGTGCCTTGTCTACAAAGTGTTATCACTGACAGTTTTTCTACAAATTAGTAGTGGCTTGTCCCCAAATATTGTTTAGGATGGATGAGTTACGGGGAACTCGATATTGGTGTGTAGCGGAGATAGCTAGGTAATTTTATAAAATGTGCATTGTTTTAAAATATGCATCGGCATATTCATGCATAAGTATCAGTGTTAGAAATTGTGATTATTAAGTTGATTGATATGGTGTGATTGATATTTTACTATGTATTTGATTATGTTTGTGTTCATCTCACACTGGGCTCTTTAAAGCTCACACACTTTACTTATGAGTTACAGATAATCCTCGTGGTTAGGCTTCGGATGCAGTCGTCGGTGATGCTCTCAAAAAAGGTTTTTACATAAATATGGATTCTTATTTCTGATTTGGATTTTTATGGACTTTATTGCTATTTGGGACTTTTTATATTAAATTATGGTACTGTGGTATGAGATTTTTAACTTTGGACATTTTGCGTGGATTATACTTATGGATTGAATAAATTGGACTTTTTCTATTAATTGAAGTTTTGAACAATTATAGAAAAATCACTTTTTTTTGCAAACTCTCTTTATCGAATTTGAATTTAAAAAATAACAAAAGTTTTCTTTTCAAATAATGACAAAGGATATCTATTAAAAGTTTTAAACTTAAACTCATCATTTTTAAAAGAAATAATAACATGTATTTTCAAATATGAACGAAATCACTCCAGCTAATATTTTCGCAATATCTATGGCACATGTAGCTGCTTAAATTGGGCTATACCGTCTAGGCTCAGTTTGAGGGGTTACATTTAGTGGTATCAAAGCCTGGTTCAAAACTAATGCTATAGGTATGGAATTTTAAAAAGACTCCATGCATTATACAGGGGTATTTTGGAAAAAACATGCTACATGTTAAAATTTTTGTAAAATATCTGACACTCCCGAAGTCAATTCGAGGTAAGTGTTCTTTGGATTTGAAAACTATAGACTGTCAAAACTATAGATAGTGAGACAAGTGTTAGTTGATAAAATGAAACTTCGATTGAAACTATTCAAGTGATAACATAAAATCTTACCTTTATTGACAAAAAATTCATAATACTTAAAATGAGTACTCGCAGAGTTAGAACTCGAGGGGTGAGAGCTCGTGGAGAGCAGGGTTAAGGAATCTAGGTCGACTTGTCTGCATCCAAAGTGTGAACCACTAATCCAGCAATGGAAAATGTTGAACGTACACCCACTGTTGAGGAGAGCCAATATGAACCTGGGAATGATGCTATATCGCAGGCCATACTTTGAGTGTTGGCGCGAGTGGTGGGTGCTCAGACTGGGGCCAACAGTTGTGGCACTATTGTTTAGAGACTTCGTTCGAGTATAGTCGAGTTGTTTAAGGGCGTTGCTGGAATGACCCCCACTGTAGTTGAATACTGTTTGGAAGCTATCGAAAGGATTTTAGATGATATGGAGTGCACCCTAGAGAAAAGAATTAAAGAGACTACTATAAGATGACACCTATCGTTGGTGGCAGGCCATTGTGAGAGGTACTCAAGTTGATCGATTGATGTGAGAGTATTTTTCGGATTCCTTCGAGAAGAAATATGTACTTTGAGACCAGGAGGTTAGAATTTTTTTAGATCAGGTAGGCTGGCATTTCCATGACTGAATATGAGGCTAATGTTTTTAGGCTTAGCCGTTGTGCTCCAAGTATGGTTGTAAGTGAGAAGAATAAGTATGCCCGATTTGAGTTTAGGCTGAGATTCAAGTTGATGATGCAAGTGGCCTCGCTTCAAAAATAGGTTTTTAAAGCTTTGGTGGAGAAAACCAAAATACGTGAGGAAGTCAGGCGCATAGAGCACGAAAGAAAGGAACAGGCAAGAGTTCCTATGAAAAAAGAATCAGGCCCTAATGTGGAGGCTCTGCATCCAGTTAAGTAGGCAAGAGACAATTGACCCCATCAAAACTTTGTTACAACGGGAGGCAAAATTTAGAATTGTGCCACTTATGGCACAGACATTCATGTGACTATTGGGGGAGCATAGCTTCATGTTTGAAGTGCGGGTTAATGAATCATAAGATCCAAGATTATCCATAACTCAATGAAAAAATGCCAGCACCGAGATAGAATCGAGCCCTGAATCAATGAGCTAGACAACAACCCAGAGAGCTCAGGGTTAGAACAGAGGCAAAAAAAAATACGCAGAGGCAGTGACTAGTAACTAAGGGTGCTAATCGAACAGATACGAGGTAACTAGCTCTCATGTACCCGACTAGACACAGAGAGGATCGTGATGCAGTAGATGTGATAGGAGGTACTTTCACCATTAATGTTGTTCCATATTTTGCATTAGTTCATAATGGTTCTACCCACTCATATGTGTCTTGTGTGATGGCTAATAAGTTGGGAATTAGGCTAGAGGAGATTGTAAGTGATGTAACTATCCTTAGTCCCTTAGGACAGTCTACGCATGTGAACGAGATATATAAGAGATGTCTTTTGCAAGTTCAAGGTGAAGTATTTCCTGCTAATCTAAAGGTGAAGTATTTGGAGAGTTTGATCTCATATTGGGCGTGGATTGGTTGAGTGAGAATCGAGTTAGTCTTGACTGTGATACAAAATGGGTTATCCTAAGGACTCTAGATGGGAATGAGATAATTATGATTGGAAAGCGTCAGGATTACTAATCCAACGTGATCTCTACCTTATTTATGGATAACTTGATTCGTAAAGGATGTGTGGCCTATATAGCGTACATCTTGGATATGAATGTGAATGGTGCTATATTGGAGAATCTTCATGTTGTGAAAGAGTTTCTGGATGTCTTTTTGAAAGAGTTGTCTAGTTTACCTCCGAAGAGTGAGGTCGAGTTCAGAATTAAATTGTTTCCTGGGATAGCACTGGTGTCCATTGCACCTTATCACATGGCACCTAAGGAGATTAAAGAGCTCAAAGTACAATTGCAAGAGTTGCTTGATTGTGGCTTCATAAGGCCAAGTATGTCACCGTGGGGAGCCCCAGTACTATTTGTGAAGTAGAAAGATGGGTCGATAAGGCTCTGTAGTAATTATCGCCAGTTAAATAAGCTGACTCTGAAGAATAAGTATCCTTTGTCGAGGATAGAGGAACTTTTCGATCAATTTTGGGTGCCACAGTTTTCTCCAAGATCGATCTGAGGTCAGTATACTTTCAGTTATAGGTAAGAAAGGTTGACATACCTAAAACTTCTTTCAGTACGGAGTATGGCCACTATGAATTCGTAGTAATACCCTTTGGATTTACAAATGTTCTGCTGCTTTCATGGACCTCATGAATAAAGTTTTCTAGACTTATCTCAATTAGTTTGTAGTGGTCTTCATTGATGACATTCTGATCTACTCGAAGTCTGAGTTAGAGCATGAGGAATACTTAAGGTTAGTCCTCCAAACCTTACGTTACAAAAAGCTGTATCTGAAGCTAAGTGTGAGTTTTGGCTTCGAGAAGTGAAGTTGTTGGCACATGTGGTATCTGTTGAAGGTATCCGTGTTCTCCCTAAGAAGGTTAAAGCTATTCTAGATTAGAAACAACCTAAAAAATTTAGTGAGATTCAAAGTTTTCTCGGACTTGTCGTGTATTAATTAAGGTTTGTTGAGGGACTTTCATTGATTGCGGCATTGATGATGAAGCTATTGAGAAAGGGTGCTTCGTTTAAATAGAATGATGAACAACAGGCTAATTTCGAGAAGCTCAAAGCAGTATTAACACAGACACCTGTATTGATTCAGAATCTGGTAAAGATTATGTGGTTTATAGTTATGCTTCTCATACAAGCCTTGGATGTGTGTTGATGCAAGATGAGAAAGTGGTTTATGCTTCAAGACAGCTCAAACCGCATGAGTGTAACTACCCGACGCATGACCTTGAATTGGCTGTAGTGGTTTTTTCTCTTAAGATTTAGAGGCACCACCTTTATTAGGATAAGCGTGTCATCTACACAGATCATAAGAGTTTTAAGTATCTCCTCACTCAGATGGAGTTAAACTTGAGAAAGAAGCGTTGGATAGAGCTGCTTAAAGACTATGATTGCACTATTGAGTATCATTCAGGTAAAGCTAATGTCGTGGCTGATGCATTGAGTAGAAAAGTGATGAAGGAGCTAAGAGCAATGTTTGCTAGATTGTGTTTGTTTAGGGATGGAGGCTTACTTGCAGAGTTACAAGTGCGACCTACTCTGTTGGAGGAAATCAAGTTAAAATAGTCATTGGATATGTCTTTAGTGACTCATGTAAAACTTATCGAGGAGGGTAAGACTTCAGATTTTACCTTTAATTCCGAGGGAGTTCTGTGCTATCGTGGGAGATATTATGTACATTCAGATTTAGAGCTGAGGCAATCCATTCTAAGGGAAGCACATAGCAGTCCTTACGCTATGCATCCTGGAAGGAGTAAGATGTATCAAGATCTTTGTCAGTAGTATTGGTGGTCGGGACTTAAGCGTGATGTGACTAATTTTGTGGTGAAATGCTTGACTTGCCAACAAGTCAATGCTGAGCACCAATTCCCTTATGGTTTGCTCCAGCCTATTTAGATTCCTCAATGAAAATGGGAGTGTGTCACCATGGACTTTGTTAGTGGACTACCTTTGACGCCTTCTCAGAAAGACTCCATCCAGGTATTGTTGACTGATTAACTAGGTTCGCCCACTTTTTTCCAATGCGTACTGACTACTCATTACCTAGTTTGGCGAAGTTGTATATCTTTGAGATTGTGAGATTACATAGGGTACCGATTTCTATCATTTCTGATTGGGATCCTCGTTTCATGTCTTGATTTTGGAAGAAACTACATGAGGCTTTTGGTACGAGGTTGAACTTCAATATAGCTTTTCATCCGTAGTCTGATGGGGAATCTAAAAGGGTTATCTAGATTCTCGAAGTTATGTTGAGAGGTTGCATGATTGATTTTTGAGGAAGATAGGAGCAAAATCTGTCATTTGATGAATTTGTGTATAATAATAGCTTCTATTCGAGCATTCAGATGGCTCCTTATGAAGCTCTTTATGGACGCAAGTGTAGGACACCTCTGTGTTAGACTGAATTGGGGGAGAAAAAAGTGTTAGGATCGAATTTTGTGCAAGAGATTGAGAATACTATGAAGATTATCCAGGATCATTTAAAAGCTACACCAGATCGACAAAAGTCTTGTTCTAACATGAAGAGGAAGGATATAGTGTTCAATGTTGGTGATCGAGCGTTCCTCAAGGTTTCACCTTGGAAGAAAGTGTTAAGGTTTTGCTGCCAGGAAAAGTTGAGTCCAAGATTCATTGGACCCTATTGCATCGTTAAGAGAGTTGAACCAGTGGTATATCAGCTAGAGCTACCTCCAAAGTTGGATCGTATTCACGATGTTTTCCACGTGTCCATGCTGAGACAATACCGATATGACCTTTCTCATATAATTTTGGTTGAGGAGATTGAGGTTTTTCAAGATTTTTCATTTGAGAGGAACCGATACAAATCCTTGATTGCAAGGTCAAATTTTTGTGCAGATAGAAAATTCCACTTGTAAATGTAACACCCTATAATCGGTCAGGTCACTGAGCCCAAGTAATAGGACGCTACACCTCTGCCTCTCATCATACACATCATGAGTCGATACATTGTTAAGCAACCATCTTATAATTTTAGCATTTTTTTCTAATTCCAAATCATCTATATGTTAATTATCATTAAAACATGCTGAACATACTTCAAATGTACCTAAAGCAACAATTGAACATGCATTAGGACCACTTAACAAAAATTCCAAAACAGTTACGTAGGTATCTATACTAAAGGTGAGGTATCAATAATTTTCTTAAGTGGTATCGATACCTCTTGGAAAATCAATACCAAAACTGCTTATTGCTTCTCGTATAAAATCAAAATCCTAGAAATTATTGGTACCTTTCGTAAAGTGTCTATTATTTTATCCCAAGTATTCATACTCGTGGTAAGGTATTGATACCAAATTACATTACTGACTTCGTGCACTTTCAAAGATTATAGAAGTATAGATGTTGAAACTCGAATATCGATACACTTGTGATTATTATTATGATTGATATGTTGAGATTTATATTTTGTTATGTATGTGATTTTGTTTGTGTTGATCTCACACTGGGCTCTTTAAAGCTCACCCACTTTACTTATGTGTTATAGATAATCCTCATGGTTAGGACTCAGATGCGGTCGTCGGTAATGCTTTTGGAAATGGTTTTCAAATAAATATGTACTCTTATTTCTGATTTGGATGTTTATGAACTTTATTGCTACTTGGGACTTTTTATGTTAAATTATGGTATTGTGGTATGAGATTTATAACTTTTGACATTTGAACTTTTTGCATGGATTATACTTATGGGTTGAATAAATTGGGATTTTTCTATTAATTAAATTTTTTAAGAATTAAAGAAATTTTTTTTTTTTACAAACACACTTTGTCGAATTTGAATTTAAAAATCACTAAAGTTGTTTTTTTTTTCAAATGATGACAAAGGATTCCTATCAAAATTTTTTGAACTTAAACTCATCATTTTTAAAAGAAATAATAACACATATTTTCAAAGATGAATGAAATCACCCCATCTAATATTTTAGCCATAACTATGGCCTATGTAATTGCTTAGATTGGGTCGTAACGTCTAGGCCCGGTTTGAGGGGTTACACTATATAGATGACAACACTTTGTCATCAATCAACTACATATTAGTCTCAATGCATTATCATTATCCAAGCCCACAATAATACTCAACTAAGGACCTTTTTAAGATTAATCATATTATCTTAGGACTTTATTATTAACCAGTTTATTTATACACACAGAAAATAAACTAAAATAACAATGGCAATGCCTTATATTAACAAACAAGGTAAAACGAGAATGTGATTACAATCATCTCATTTTTGGTCTTTGGGCATACTATAACAAACTCAAACCGATGAAATCATAGTTTTCCTGAGTGACAAAGTGAGATAAGCGAGTATCAACCAATGGATTAATTAGTTTAAGGCCGAGAGATAATAATTGGTTAATCGATAGCTAATCCACCCTAAAACCCTAATCTAAAGTTAATTACAAACCTTGAAACGTGTTAATCTTCCATATTGGTTTCATTAATTTTAGTCATTTTTTATTTTCTCTTTTATTTATTTATTTTAATAATTTAATTTCTCTCATTAATTTAATTTATTGTTTGTTGTAATATAGGAATCAATTATTACTATTTAGACTTATTATTGAAAAAGGTTTTTATAGATTTATTTCATTCTCCCTTGGGTACGATCCTCGAAATATTTCAAAATGTTTCAAATTGAACTATACTATATTACAATTTGAACCGTGCACTTGCGGACACCGTCGATTCAATTTTTGATATTTTTGGTGTGTTCTTTTTACTATAAATGATAACTCGTTTAAAGGTAGTCAAGTTGTTGGAACTGTTGTAGGAAAGGTTTGAACATTAAATCTTTAAAATATATTTTTTACAGTTAATAAGATAAGTAGAAACATTAAAACCTATATATATGATATTTAATTTTTGCTTATTATTATATATTATTTGTTTAATTTCTTTTCAGATCATTTATGACCCAAAGCTCCAGCACTCCAATTGAATTATACCGAGATCCGGAGCAAATCATTAGGCGCAATCATCAACTCATGAACACCAATCCATCCATGGTATTTAATTTACCTCGAGAAAACTCATTATTTGAAGATCCATAAGAGCAAAAAGAAAATAACCGGGAAGAAGTCCCAATGAAGCAAATGATGTTAAGCGAGTATGATTTACCTACAATCGATGCAGTGCGAGGAAGCATAGAATGATTAATGATTAACGCCAATAATTTTGAGATAAAACCGATCATGATACAGATGATCCAAAACATGCTACAGTTCAAAGAAAACATGGTGGAAGACCCAAACCAACACTTGAAGCAGTTCCTGGAATTATACAACACCTTCAAATGCAACGACGTATCTGATGATGTTGTACGTCTTCGGTTATTCACATTCTCACTATACGATAATGTGACTAATTTGTTGGATTCATTAGAACCAGGTTTCATCACAACATGAAATGATCTAGCAGAAAATTTTCTCTATAATTTTTTCTCGATAAGTAGAACAATTCAGCTCAGGCGAGAAATCACCAATTCCAAACAATACGGAGGCAAATCTATGTATGAGGAATAGGAACGCTTCAAGACAATTCTAAGAAAGTGCCCACACCATGGATTGCAAATGTGGATCCAAATTCAAACTTTTTATAATGGTGTTGACAAACACATCATATCTAGTCTAGGCAGAGCAGCCGGAGGATCTCTCATGTTTCATACATATGAACGAGCTTACAAAATCATAAAAGATATGGCTATGAATTCGCACATATTGCTTAAAGAGGGATTTATGTACAAATTGAAACCTCCAATAGTGAAAGCGGTGAATGAAGACAACGATGGCGATTGATTCCAATGAATCTTAGAAAAACTTAACCATTTGGAGACGCTGACCAAGCCAATGAGAGTGAAACCACATCTTGAAAACCAACCAGAGGATGTAAGCTACATAGTTAATAAGGTTGAGATCTCTATTCAAATACCTATAATTCTGGTTGGAGAGATCATCCAAACCTCATATGAGGAGCTAACCAAGGAGGTGCAAATCAAGTACAAACCCAACAAAATCCTCATTACCATCCTCCACCATTGCAAGAAAGAGTCGTGTGGAATGACCATGCTACATGTGGTCAAAGATTCGATCGACTAGAGGGGGAGATGCAAAAAATAAAGACAGACATTCTACAACTCGAAGCTACATGTGGATGAATTAAATCCTAAATGGCTAGTCTCTATGACCAAATGAGTCAATTAATGATAATGTTTGAAAAGAAAAATGGCTAGAGTCTCCCCAATAACACAAAAAATAACCCACGAGAAGATTGGAAAGAGCATGTAAAGGCAATTATTTTACGATCGAGCAAAGAATTGATGCTGCCAAGTAAGCCTATCCATGAAGAGGAAGAAGTTCCCAAAGCAGTTGACGAACCCACGAAAGAGGAGGAATCCAAGTACTATGAGCTGATTGAGGAGGTATCTGAATAGGAGCCTGAGCTAGTAATCTTAAATATAAGCACAATAAGGGTACCATTCCCGACGAGTCTAAAGGACAAGCAAAAGAGGGACAAGGCAGATTTTGTAAATTTTTTGAATTTATTTAAATCCCTTAATGTTAATTTGCCGCTCTTAGAGTTTATTGATAAAATCTTAAAGTATGATAAATATCTAAAGGAAATTATGAAGTGACATAGAAAAATGAAAAAAGGGCGAATAAATTGACATTGAAGCCTCGTGTAACGTGTCAATTACAAAGAAGATTCCCTCGAAATCGCAAGATTTGAGTTGTTATACGATTCCAATAGAGATAGGAGATTGACAATTTAGCAAGGCCCTTTGCGATATAAGGGCTAGTATAAACTTAATTCCCCTATCAATCTCTCAAAAACTTAGACTTGGGGATATTAAAAATACCTCGATAACGCTAAAACTATTTAATAGATCTGTAGTAGACCTGAAAGGTGTACTTGAGGATATATTGGTCAAGGTATGGGGATTCATAATTCCTGTTGATTTTGTAGTCCTCAACTTTGAGGAAGATCGAGAAATCCCCATTCTTTTGGGTATGTCATTTTTTGCCACTTCTAAATTGACAATCGATCTCGAGCAAAACGAGCTTATTGTAAAAATCGATGACGAGATAGAAATGTTAGAGTGTGGTCATGATTCCCAAATGTGAGGGATTATTAGGGGAGGGATGTTACGTTTTAGTCAATTTAACCCTTAACAGTCTCAATCGAGGCTATCCCTATAGTTTTGTTGGTGTAGGTAAGCGGATTACGAAGGAACGGGAAAAATGGCAAGATCGATGAGGGAATAGGAACAATTGGAAGGTCCACAATGGTCGTGAATGACAATTGAAGTCAGTGGAGAAGTTTAGATAATTGTTGGACAAGTCCGGTAGCACAACATAGTATTAACCATTGAAAATCGACAAACTTGTAAATATTGTACATTGGTTTTAATTTTTAGTTTGTACATAGATTTTAGGATAATTATAGGGTAATTACATGTTAGAATTAGGAGAAAAAAGGTTTTTGGATGTGATGTGATGAGATGAAAAGAAGCTAAACGGGGACAAAAATAAACGACCGAAGGGCTTTGACACATCCCGAAGGGTTAGGAGCAATGTCGTGTCGCACCATGCATATGACATGGGCAACACATGCACTTCGAAGCCACACCACCTGATGTTAAAGGGTAGTGTCATGTCATGCACAAGATATGGCATGACGCAAGGACTTCATAGTTAAAACGGGGGTTTTAGGGTGTCGTGTTGCACCATGCATAGGCTATGGCGCGACACGTCTGTGTTTTTCAGCCAAAATCAAGTTGTTTCAAGCATAAAGGTTGTTCAAAGTCTATTTATTCCCACCAGCTTTAGGCATAAAAATACACATTTTAAACACTCAAAGTAGAGAATACATTATCCTTTACCCGCCACACATCCTCCCTACAATCTAGCCACAAATTTTCGCATTCCCTACCTCCAATTTCCATAAGTAAGTTCTCCTCTTCAATTATTTTCAAGTTCTCTAGTTTTCTTCATATATTTCAAGTTACATTCACATCAATCGAGGATTGAATTTCTTCGGCAACCACCTAAGGTTTCGTGTTCTATATTTTTTGTTCATCTATTTTATTATTTGGGTTTGTTGTTATTTTGACTTAATTAAATAATGGCACCACGAAAACAACAAAGCACCCACTTAGGCATCGAGAAATATCGATAAAAAAACAACCATATAGCATATAGTACAATCTTAACAGTTCAACTATCATCCAAACAATTCATCAAGTATTAACAAAACAACCATATAGCACAACCTCAACAGTTCCAACTCTAGTGTCATATTATACTTGTGCTTTATTTACTCGTTCATTTACATGTAATCATATTCACTTTTAAGCATATATCACATTACACATATAATCACATAACATTTAAGCATAKATCACAATACAYATATAATCAAATAACATTTAAGAATATATCCCAATACTCAAAAACATGTTTATAGATAAATTGGCACTTGAGCTATGAAACGTAAAACTGGGCACAATCACCACTCATTGGATACACAGATCTCCAACACACTTCATACACTTATAGAGTCAAACATATCTCAAAAGTGAAGCATAAAGCTAACACTCTCCAACACACCAAACATGTCTCATTGAATGGAGCTTAGCTTACATTCCCTTATCTCTCCAAAATTGTTCCAGGGCCTCAATGTAACAATCATACCCTATTTCCATTGCCGAAATAATATGATTTACATTCAATAATCAATTCAATTCTATAATTACAAGTAATATTCAATATAAAAAAGATCATTCAGTTTTGGGTCTTAAATCGAGCTTTCAAAGCTCTAAAAATAAGTTATGAACATTCAGGGACCAAATCAAAACAAATCAGAACTTTCAGGAAAATTTTAAAAATTTTTAAGTTAGTGTAATACGGCCGTGTAGCTCCAAACATGGTCGTACAATTAACCTACATGCTCGTGTGTGGCCTTACACGCTCGTCTGCATGAACCGTGTAACTCTCTGATTTGGATCACATAGTCGTGTCTCAGGCCGTGTGTTTGCCCGTGGGAGATCTGCACCTATATTGTTTAAAAACATGCTCTGGCCACATGCCAGTGTGGGTTTCCTGTGTGCTACACATGGCCATGTGACAGCCAGTGTCCCATGCCGTGTGAGCCCAAAAGTGACCCATTTAATACACAAGTTTCATCCATTTGCTTACGTACATAAAACATTTTTAAACATACAATTTTATAGGTCATTAGACACCCCTAGTGGCATCCAAAACATATCATAAAATCAATTCAAATGCCTAACCAATGTGCCATCATTAACACCTCAATACTTCATGGTAGAACACTTCTATACTAACATATACAAAGCACACATACATAATGAAGTTTACTTCCATTTCATCACTTACCACAATTCAATATAGGATCATTCATTTCGCTTAAATCATTCATTTCAACTTAAGCAAACAGGCACACTTTCTTAGTTATTCAACCTAGCAACATAAGTTTAAACATATTACTTGCACAACTAGGATTCAATATCACACATACAAAAGAGTCCTAGTACATGCCATATATACCAACAAAACAAAGTCTACCAAATACCTCCGGGATAGTGTGATTTCTTGCATTGATCCGATCTTCTAAACATTCAAAATGTAAATCTACAAAGTGAAACAAATACAGGTAAGCTTGAATAAAGTTTAGTAAATTCGTTTATATATATTGATAAACCTTTCCAATTAAACATAGTAATCAGTTAAAATTAAATATTGAAATTCCATAAAATGTAACCTTTATCATAAATTAACAATCAGTACAATAGTTCAATATATTCACTGGATTTCTTTTACTCAATAGAGCATTCTCTTCAGTAGATTCAGTAGGTATGGCTCGAAAGCGCATACGTTTCAGTGATTTAGTAGGTATGGCTCTTCTGAGCACCAATCAGTATATCAATGGGTAACGCTTGTTGATCTCATTTGGTAATATCATTATATTAACAAAGAGTATAAGGATTATTAGAATTATAATTAAATGCATAAACTTACAGAATTAATTTGCAGTAACGACTCATAGTATCTTAGTCAGTGATTAATGTCATTTTAATTCCTTATTTCCATTTCCAATTACACACACCCATATAATCCAATATTATGCAATTAAGTTCTTTTAATACATTTTAAAATGTACTAAAATTAAACCATACAAACTTACCTGACTAAATTACAGCAATGACAAAGGTACAGGGGCTATTCGGTAATTTCTCTTTCCCTCGATTTTCCACTCATTCATGATGTAAAATAATATTTCAACTCAATTAACTAATTTTAATAGTAAAACTAACTCATTTTATGCAATTAAGTCCTTTTTTCATTTTTAAAAAATTCCCCTAATATTTTTTTATTCAATTTAGTCCCTAATCCCTAATCATGCAAATTAACCATTTTTATTTAAAAAATCCATGGCCGAATATTCAATGACCTCAATACAACCCATATTTACAACTATCTCTCATCAAGTCCTTGTAACTTTAGCACTTTAATAATTTAGTCCTTAAACCTTAAAATCATAAAAAACTACTCTACAAAATAGTATTATCTAACAACCAAAATTAATATTCTTTCATAAAGTTTCAAGAATAACTCAAACTCAACAATGACACAATCCAATACATTTAATAGTTTCACAAATTTGACATCAGGTTAGCTAGATTAAGCTAATAGGAGCTTAGAAACTTAAAAATTACTAAACTGGGAGAGATTTCACTTACCTATTATGGAAAAAAGCATGGCTAAATGGTTTCCTCCTCTTACACTATGGTTTCCGCTAAAAATAGAGCGAATAAAAAGTGGATTAGATGATTAAATTACATCTTATTTTAATAAAATTTAACCCTTTAATTTCACTTAATATTTTAGCAAAAAGGAAACCAAAACCGTCCACTAATTAGCTATCATTTGATGCCTTTAATCTATAGAACTCCATTTTTATAGTTTTTACAATTCAATCCTTTTCACTTAATTAACTATCTAAATTATAAAATTTCATAATCAAGTTTTGTGCCCCCAAAACCACCATTTCTGATCATATTGGAAAACAGATTAATTAGTAAATCCTCAATTAATTAGAAATTAATTGCAATTTACCAAAATCTAGAGAATTTCATACCACTTCTATTATTAGGTCATTTATGGAGGGTCTGATTACACCATTACTCCTTCAATTATTTTAAATTTTAACTAAACAATTTTATTTTCAATTTAATCCTAAACTAATTAAGAGTAAATGAGCAAATATCCCAAAAGTTAGTGGATTTAATCAT
>JABFAF010278575.1:2726-19961 GCA_013677275.1 Gossypium schwendimanii
AAAAAAAAAAAAGAAAAAGAGACTTGTATAATAAATGTTGTATTGGTAGATAGAATTTAGGATTTAAAGCATGATACTAATTTTGATGAAGTTTCAATCTTATTCATTCATAATTATGTATTATTGATGCAATATTCTGTTATCTAAATGTGACTCATTCAGTTGGATTTTAGGTGATTCAAGTTGCTAGAATGATCATTTGCCTCAGTGAATTCTTGTGTAGCCCTGCTAGTTTCTTTTTTACTTGAGGACAAGTAAAAACTGAAGTTTGGGGTTGTGATAGTACTAGAAAGAACATATGTTTTCTCCCCACTTACTGATTAATTTGTCCTCTTTTAGTTATCTTTAGCACATATTTTAGCATTTTCAGCTTAGTAAATTGCATTTTATAACTCAGTGGATCTTAACCTATTTATCCTTAATTTCGTCGTGTTTTGGTACTGATGTCGCTGCATGAGTGTTTCCAAATTACAACCAGAATTGTCGTCGCACCTGACAACTGTCTGGATAAGAACAAAAAGGTGTGAGTTGTCCAGTCTGGTACAACCAACTTGTACGTACAGAGGTAGCATGATTCTGATGGAAAAGACACCTATAATATTTGGATAAATATTAATATTCACGTGAAAAGGAGGAAATGAGGCTTTTTAGACGAGCATCATCTTCTTCAACCTATTTTATAAGCTTTTCGGCTATGGCAGCTTAAGCCTCCTACGGGTGAATCGACATGAAAGGGATGCAAATTAGCTCTTAATGAGGAGCCCTGGGTGCGACACAAGAGGGAGTTGAGAGATCAAGTCGAGGTTTTCTAAGAATAGTACTCTCCACTTGTTTCTTTTATATTTCTTTTCTAAATGCTGGTGATTACTTTCTATTTCATGTTTGTACGGAAGTATACATGATTTTTGAGTTTAATCTTTGGGTTTGAATGGTTTTAGCATGGAAGTGTTATTACGGTCACTGACACTAGAAAGTGCAACGATAGTTCAAGCTAACAAGCATGGCAACGAAAGTTGCTTAAGGATTAGAGGGATTTAATCCACTTGTTCTTAATAGTGTTCCATTGCCATCATCGAAAGGTATGGCTAATGTGCATGTTTAAGTCATAGATTAAATATAGAAGTTAGGCTTGGTAAGCATTCATTGCAATTTAATGCATCAATAATCACCTGTCCTTTTATACCGTGTGAGAACTTAGTATTCTGCTGAATATTCATGTTGGGGATCCCAGTTTATTATTATCATATTTTATCTTATTTTTTTCAATTTATTTCTTCAACAACTACTCTCACAATTTATCGCATTTCTATCTATTTATTGCACTGACATTGATAGACAAAAGACAACCATCTTCGTGGGATCAATATTTGATAGACTCATATATGTCTACTATACTTGCATCGACAGTGTACACTTGCACATTATTACTGTGAAGTTAAACAGTCAATTAGTAGTGCATATGTAGGAATGTGTCGACCTAGGGTCAATCAATGCATATACATTAATATAAAAAATGGTGAATGTATTAGCAATAATGTTTAGAGCAAAAGCATCCTCACGAGCTCTAATAGCACAAACCTTGAAGTTTCTCTCGCCTCTGACCACTCAATCGTACCAATAGCTTTTCCTTGACCAGTTGTAACACCTTTACTATTTCCAACTTCCTACCTCTCTATGAAGTAGTCTCAGGTTTAACCGTTTGATTCCCAGAGTCATGTATCACTTCAGAAAATTTCTAAGGAAATGATCTGTGGAATCACATTTGAAACAAGTTCCCATTTTGAATCGAAATTCACCAAATGGTTTTTTACCACAATGCTCACAAACGTGTTTCTCCACATTTCTAACATTGCTCGCACTAGCAGTCGGTGAATTTACAGATCTCAGATTGCTCAGTCTTGGTCTATCTCTACTAGTGAACCCTAAAGGTGAAGTGTATCGACTAGCGCCATTACGAAATTTTTTTGCTGCTCCTCTTTTACTGAAATCTCGAGATCTCATATCTGACTACCTTTTATGTTTACAAATCTCTTCCATTTTTTGTGCACATACTGACAATTCCACAAATTACCGTAATTTCAAAGCTCTGACCAACACTCGAATTTCATCATTCAACCCATCTTCAAATCAAATACACATCTCCTCATTAGTCAATACAATATTTCAAGCATATTTACTTAGACGAACAAAATCTCTTTCATACTCTACTACGGATCGATTTCCTAGATTCAACTCAAGAAACTCTTTCTTTTTCCTCTCTAAGTATAAATGATTGACATATTTCTTTATGAATTCCACCTGAAAGAAATCCCAATTATTCCAATCATTCAGAACCATATTTGTCAATGTACACCACGTGAGCATGCTTCGTCTTTCAAAAACGAAATTGCAAATTTCAAACTATCTTCAAGTGAACACATTAATTCTACAAAGACTCACTGTGTATTCTCAAGCTAGTATTAAGCTTTGGTAAGATCATCATCAAATTTACCTCTAAATTCTTCAGCCCCACACTTACAGATTTTATCAACAGGGGGTCTATGAACCATTGCAAGTATGGGGTTATGAGGTCAAGGGGGTGCTAGAGGAAGCACAATCGGGGGTAGAGGTTGCGGAGTTGTAGGTTGGCTCTCATAAAATCACTAAACCACTGATTCATCATACCATAAAATACATTTTTCATTTCACTATCGAACGATTGTAGAACTGACATACTTTGACACGCTTCCTTATTGGAAGCATGTACATTACTTTCATCTTCATTCACAATGACACGCTTTGATTTGGCCGACATCTTATATCTATAAGAAAAGCATAGTCAGATCAGATCAAAAGCATCACATTATTATAGGTATATGTGGCATGTATATTCAATAAAAAAAACCTAATTCGAGCTTACGGAACATTTAAAACAAACCGGCAACAATTCTGGATTAAAATGAAACTTTTGCAAAATTTTGAGTAAAAAGTGAGAACAGGGGTCACACGGTATGTGACAGAGCTCAATCCATGTGGCTCAAGAACATGGTCATGTGGACAAACCGTGTAACTCATTGTGCCCTTGTAACTCAGGGCCACACAACCCTGTTGCCAAGTCATGTAACTCTCTGAGGTCGTGTGGACGAACCTACGCCAAAAATCAAAAAGGCCAAATGGTCGTGTCATGCAACTATATGGGACACACAGTTCAGCTAATTCACCATATCCCAAACCGTGTGTGCCCAAAATACCTTCAAACACAAGCCAATTCAGCTACAATTTCTTAGACACCAAGTCATACATTTATCACCACATTAACCCATTCAAAAATGTGCCAAAATATACTAATTCACATTCAACTTATGTGCCTAACCAATATGCCATTATTGGCACCACATTTCAATATAAACAATAACCAACAAATTAACCTTATTCAATCATCAAATAAATTCCAAACAACATATGCCATAATAAACCATTTATATGATATACCTAATTAGTTTTACCACATTCATCACAAGTTGATCTTGAAACATGAAACTTAACATTATATACCAACTTTAACCACATTACAAAACCAACTAGAACTTTAAATTAATCAACTTCAAAACCCTATATACATGCCATAAAGCCGAAAATAACAAATCAAAACCTACCGAAATAGGACTTTGATAGTGTGAGCCTTGAAGTTGATCCATCCAACCAATTTCAAAAAATGTTAACTACAAAAAACAAAAAACAAACAAAATAAGCTGAAGTAGCTTAGTAAGTTCATAGCTAATATTCAAATCAACTTACCTCAATTAAACATTTGAAAACTAAAAACACTAAACCGACTCAAACCTGACAACCATTTACAAAAAATACATAAAATTAGTTTTGAAATAGTTCATCGTATAATTCATGCTCCTAAATGGTTCAATCAAATCATTCATTTATATATACATTTCATTACATCAATACCATAATGAAACATTCTCGTCTGATCATACTTTGATACAAGCCTTCTAATGAATTAACACCAGAAATATCCAATCATTTTAACATTAATCACAAATTTTCATAGCCTAATGAACTATAGTAACATGACTCAGGTATTCGAGTAACCATATCACACCAGAGGGCATCGAAATGCTAATAGAGGCACTAAAGTTCAAACCTGTACAAGCGCAGGTTCAAACCCTATTGGTATGCCAATCATATCCCAATTGTTTATTACGTTTAAATAGACATTTAACAGATTTTACAACATTTAATAATTCAAAGGCACTTCCAGAAATACATTCATACACAAATTGCCAAACAACTAGTTCATTTCAAAATCATAAAATCATATTTCCCAAATGTTCAACAACTACCAAATAATCACCTTCTTACCTATTCTTAATTGCAACAATTTTTAATCCCAATTTATTATCAAAACATAAAATTTACAATTTTACAAATTCATTAATGGCAAGTTTCAAGGTCTTTAACAATTTTACAAAATAGTCCCTAGGTTAACTAGATTAAGCTACAATAATCTCAAAAACATAAAATTTATGAGAAGTAGGTAGGAAAATTACTTACATGCATATACTTTGGCTTGGCCGAACCTTAAGCTTTCCTAATGGAGTTTCTTATTTCTAATTTCGGTGGAAGAAGTGTTAAGGAAGATGATGTTTTATTATTATTTTACTATTTTATTACCTTATTATAATTAACTCATGAATTAACATATAAAAATTTAAAATTAAATGCCTTAACTGTCCACCCACATAGCAATATGGCCTAATTATTACATAAGTCCTCACACATCCACTAATTAAGCCATTTAATCAATAAAATTCAATAGCGATTAAGTTTTATATCTTTTATGATTTAGTCTTTTATCCTTAATTAACTAACCAAACATTAAAATTCACAAATTGAACCTTCACGTACCAATATAATAGCTCCATATATATTTAATAAAAATATCTACAAACTCGGTTTAAAGAAATTATATCTCGATACCTTATTTTCCAAAACCACTTGACTTTAAGAGCAAACCACTTGAACTTAAACTATTTGTTCAATTAGCAAAAATTATTAAATCCAACATTCAATATAAAATATATTTGACTCATATGAATTAAATAATACTAATTACGGACTCATTGGTTGGATTTGTGGTCCTGAAACTACTATTTTTGACACCACTAAAAATGAGTTGTGATAGAATCCTTAGTATTCCCAAGGCGGGGATAGTTGCCAACTGTTACTCACTAAGGTATAGCCCTCATTTTACAATTCAATCAATCAAACATATGGAGACTTCACAATAATGCGTATAGTTCAATAAATTATCCAGTAAAGCATTTTGTGATATTTAAATCATAAATATAGATACAATACTGATAATATAGCTCTATAGATTCATCAGCTTACAATAACATTAATTTGATATACCACTTGATTAGACATATAAGTTATATGTTCAATTTACATTTCGATATTAAGATCTCTATGGTATAGTATGATAAGGATCATTGTAGTGATTTGACATGATGTCACATATTTGTAAACACTAGTGAAGGTCATGGTTGAATAGATTGATCCAACGTACACACCAAATACGTGCAAAGTGTGAATGATAATGATAGTAGTAATTCCAAGTATGTGTGAAAAGAAAAACGATAATCAACTAAAATCCTGAGTGCAAAGCACTGACAGTAACTGCCAAGCATATAAAACAACCTGCTATATAATCATGACAGAAATGCAGTACTACTATCCTATATCATGTCAACTATACCTGATAAGATTCCCACTAATTATTACAATACTTAATACAATTTTATCGATTCTAAGTTTCATTAGTGCTTATCAACGTTAAGGGTCTTATCACCCACTTTCTTTCCTAATTTATGTATGAATTAATTTATTAATTCTTAATAAGTTAATATATAATGATGGATATTTCATTTAGAAAAATTATTGGAAGTTTATGGCTTTGCTCAAGTTCTTTCATAACTTGGTTAAATTGCCTTACAAGGCATTCACTATTCCTATCGTAATTCTTTTTAGATTAATTTTTATTTCATTCCTTTTCTCTCACATTAGCATGTTAATTTTCCCTCCTTTACAAGTTAGTCTATAGGGCATTTTAACTACCTATATTTTAACTTAATTTTAGAGCTTTCCTAATGTCACATTTGATTAATAAATAAAAGGCTATTACCACAATGCTCGTTCTCAAGAATTCAGCTAACTTAATCCCTAATATGGTATGAATCATGACACCAAAAATTTTGGGGGCATTGTAGTCAGTTTTAAACAACAAACTCACCACCCTGAGCTTTTTTTTTTAACATTTGGATCCTTGAGCGAAACTACAAAATATCTAAAACCAGAAATGTTTGAGAGTGAAGAGTTTCTTTCTCCAATTTCTTTTCTATTTGTTAATATTTTGATGCTTCTATTTTCTTTTGTAGGTATGTGTTTTATGATTCTATGTTACTTTCTTTTATTTTTCATGTTCACTTTGTATTGAATGGTTATAGTTGTGTAGACTTAAAGGTTCACTCATGTAGTGAGGCTTAGTGGTGCAGAGTGGGATAAGGAGAGAGCATCGTGAGGTTGTGTTTGAAAATGGTGAAACTGTATGAGATCAGAGATGGTTACAAAAGGTAACCTAAGGACATTTGAGATAGGGTCACGACCCTAAATTTGGAAGGTTGAAATGCTTACAGAAAAATTGTGATTCATTAAAGGAGGACAATATGTAAAATCGCTTATATACATGCTGGGATTTTTCAAGTATTTAGAAAAAAAAAGAGGTTGATAACTAGTTTTTAAAGTAGAGATTTATTTTGTCTATATTTTAGCTTAGGATTTTTTTTAGTTCTTGAGAGTTTTTACATTTTCATTTTCAATATTCTGTATTTCCTTTAAACATTTTGTAAGACATTTTCTTATATTTCAATTTAAAAACATTTTTGTTGGGGATTGAATAGATTAAGCAATGAACAAGTAAAAATTGTAACACCCCAAACTCGTCTCCATTGCCGAATTAGAGTCACGGAGTGTTACAATGAGATATTAAACATTTAACATTGCATAGAAACACTCATTCAAGCATAATTATAAATATACAAATCACATTCAATTTATAATAAAGATGCACTTACAGGCTTTAAATCGAGCTTACAGGGTCCTAAAAACAATGTGGGAACATTCTGGGATCAATTTGAAACAAAACAAAAAAAAACTAGGAAAAAGTTTAAAAATTTGAAAACAGGGGTCACATGGCCGTGTGACAGAGCCCAGACCATGTAGCTCATAACATGGTCGTGTATGCAAATAGTGTAACCTACTATGTGTAACATAAGATCACACGACCGTGTGACTAGGCTGTGTAACTCTCTGTGCCCGTGTGGACCCACCTACATTGAAAACAAATAAGAAACACGGTCGTGTGGTAGCTAGTGTATCAGGCCGTGTGCACCAAATTTTACTTTCAAAACAAGAAAAATTTTACACCTATCTTGGCTACCAAGAAAATCTTTAAACCATCCTTTAAATACCATCAAAAACACCTCAGAACAAGTCAAAACAAGCCAATTTCATACAACCTAAGTGCCTAACCAATGTGTCCTCATTGACACCACATTTTGATCATCATATACAAAGGCATTTCAGCCATAACCAAAACATACATTTATCTTATATAAGTATGTTGAGAACTATCCACCTAATTTGTAAAACCCCTAACCCGTATCCGTCGTTGGAATAGGGTTACAGAGCATTACTAGAAAACCAAAGCTTAAAATATTTGACTTCAAACATTTCATAAACTATGTTAATTATCAATCAAAATCATACATAATGTCCCTTATTCGATTCCTTGAGGCCTTAGAAACAGTTTCATAACGATTCGAGACTAAATTGGAAACATATAAAATTTCATGGAAGAAGTTAAAATTTTCCACACTATAGGGGTCACATGGTCGTGTGGCTAGGCCGTGTGACTCACACGGCTGAGACACACGCCCGTGTATTAGGTCGTGTGAACATTTGAATTAGGGAGACACTATCGTGTCCTAAATCGTGTAACTCTCTGACTTGGGTCACACAGCCAAGCCACATGCCCGTGGCCAGGCCGTGTAACTCTAGAAATGGCCTCAAATGCCCGTGTGCCAGGCCATGTGCTAGGTCGTGTAACTGCTTGACTTGTAACCCTTAGAAACCTATAGGGGACACACAGTAATGTCGCATGGTCGTATGTCACACATGGCTGAGACACACACTTGTGTCTTAGGTCATGTGGACAAGGGATAGCCCATTTTCAAGCCAATTCTCTCACCCAAAACAAGCTCTCCCATACAAGCCATGTACACATTTATTCAAGCATTCAAAATGTACTTAAAACATGCATAATCATGCTAAATTAATATGGTATTTGTCCATACAACCAATATGCCTAAAAGGCACCTCAATCACAACAACCAAGCATCTCTAAACATTTTCATAATCTAGGCATTATCCAACTATACATTTCTCATCTAATTTTCTTACCAATCTTATCACCATATCCACATGCCAAATTGATACTCAAGCATACCAAAATGGTCACTAAAACATACATCAACTTCACCATTGCAACATTAACCATAAAAGCACCAAAATGCCAAATTATCATCAATCATAAAACCACATATATACATGCTAACATGATAACTAGTTCATCAACCAAAATACCATATTTACAAGCCAAACATAATGGCCACTTCTTCAAGCACAAAACAACTATACATGCCATTATAACCATGACTCAAAAACATAAAAAAATCTACTGATATAGCTGATGAATAGTGTGTTGGGTCTTTGACAAGTTTCCAACCCGAACGAGTTTTCAATTAACTACAAAACATAGAAAAGAACGCAAAGTAAGCATATAATGCTTAGTAAGTTAGTAAATTATAAAAAATGCTTACCATTTCAATTTATAAGCTTAAAATAAACATGACATAATCCAACATAGCTTGGCACAAGCCTAAGCACCATTAACAACACAAGTTAGTGATTAAACACATAACTTAGCAAAAATACACCACATGGTAAAATAGCTTTAAGGAATATAGCATATAAGCATTCATACTTTTCATGAGCATCGCTATACACGCTTTGATCATCAACACCTCATACCTTTCATAACTTTATGACATTACGAATTGAAACATGTACTACTCCTTCCCTTTATATGCTCTTTGAACCACTAGAATAATATCGAATAAATGGGAATCTCACACAATGTGTGCTAACATATGGTCGAAACCATTTATTTCCTTTTTCCTTTACCTAGATGTTCTCTCTCGAGGCATAAGTGGGTCTGCTCACACAACCTGTTGGTCAAAACATAGCTACACAGTGCTGATCACACAAGCTATCAAGTATTCGCAACACATGCTGGAACTCAGTCACCGGTAGGACATTCAAGACTAGCACCCAAAACAAGGTAACCCTAATGACATGTCATTTGTATCCTATATATTCTTAAGGTTCAAACAGGGCTCAATAGTCGTTGAAACGTCATTGGATATTCTATTGAGACATAATATGGTAATATAACATAATAACATTTAAATCAAACACATTAAAAATGCTATTTAAACGTACAAACTTACCTCGATCACAAACGAAGAAATATGATCAACTAGCCTGACACTTTTTCTTTCCCTCGATCTAAATCTATATGATGCTTAACTTGATCTAAATAACCAAATTCAATCCATTCAATAATCATTCTATTCCATTCAATCGAAAAATCATATTTTTCCAAAATTAGGCTTTTGCCCCTAATTTTTTGATTTCTTTAAATTTAGTCCTTAAGCTTGTAAATTAAAAATTCATGCAATTTCATCCATACCCAAGCTAGCTGAATTTCTTATACAACCATAACAACTCATACATTTCATTATTTCACAATTTCCACACACATGTTACATATTTTACAAATAAATCCTTATTTGACAATTTCAACAAAATTCACTTTACAAAAGTTGTTTATCTAACAACAAAGATTCATTTTCTTCCATCAAACTTCAAAAAAAACATGAGTACATTCATGGAAAAACCCTAATCTTGCAAATTAGTCCCTGGGCTAGCTAGATTAAGCTACACCGACTCCAAAAACATAAAAATCATTAAAAACGGGATGAAAATACTCACATGCAAGCAAGTAGATATGACCACATGCTTAAGCTTCCTTAATGGATTTTCTTAGGTTAATTTTCAGTGGTGGTTGAGAATAGGAAGATGATACATTGATTTTTCTTTAGTTTAATTTACCTTATTTACTAAATTTCACATTTAACCTTTTAATTAACCTTTAAAAAAAACATATATGATGTCCATAAAAAGTCCACTCATAATATCAATGGTTTAATTACAGCATAAACCCTCTAACCATTTAATGTCATAGCTATTAGATCCCTTTAGCTTATAGAACTCAAGTTTTGCACCTTTTTCAATTTAGTTCTTTTTACCAAATTAAGCATGCAAATGATAAAATTTCTTAATGAAATTTTTATATGATAATACTAACACGTTGTATACCTTAAAATAATAATAAAACAAATATTCTCACATCAAATTTGTGGTCCTGAAACCACTATTTTGATTTCACTGAAAATGGGCTGTTACATAATTACCATATCATATCATAAATCAACCCAAGCAAAGGAACTTAAATCGTTCACTTCCAAAAGAGCCAATTTCATAGATCATATAACATCAACCATATACACAGGTATTGGCACAAGAACAAAACTTTACCATATTCACATAACACCTATTCTAGTTACATCACTTTCATAATCAAATAGCTATACACAAAATGACCTTTCCTAAAAATACTAACATCCTAGGTACATGACAAGACACAAAAAGAGTACATCACCAACATTAGGTTTGGGATTACTATTGGATGTTGAGACGACAATCAAGATAGGTACTTAACCTGCATGTAGGGGGATAATCAAATATCGAATAAATTTCATTAAACTCCAAAAGCTAAACATATACTTATTAATCATAATACTTGTACTTATAACATCATGTAGGGGATAATCAAATATCGAATAAATTTCATTAAACTCCAAAAGCTAAACATATACTTATTAATCATAATACTTGCAATTATAACATGTAATGTTCATTAGCAACCACTATTTTACAAGGGATATATTCAATAATTCTCAACACAACCATTATATAACTTTTTTCCCAAGCTCATTCCTTGGAATTGATTTTACAAAATCAACCATCATATCATTATTGGCACTTAATGCCTAACGGAGATACGATAGTAAAGTTTTGCTCCTAGCGCTAGTCGGATATACTTATAATAATTGTGCCCTGCATTGGTTGGTTAAACCAACAATGTTTTACGCCCACTGTTGGTTGAATAAACTACCGATATCATATGTGTGCCCAGCATAGGTTGGTTATACCAACATTACAACTATTTCAATGTGCCCAGCACTAGTCGATAAAATCAACAAATACCTACTTCATCTATATGTATATCTCCACAATCTCTCATAACATAATTCAACCTTTTGAATCAAATGACTCTGATTAATTCTTTGATCCTTCCATATCCATATATATATCTCCATAATTCTTCCTTTCAATTACTAATCAATCACATCTATAATTAATCTTAGATATTAAAATAATAATTAAATTAATTAAAGTAAATAAATAAAGTTTGAGTTCAAGAACTACGAACTTACTAAAATTACACTAGCTTTCAATCGTCAAAGTCGATTACTCAGCGACATTCTCCTTCCCTCTGTTAACAATCGCTCTACTCGTCTCTTGATCTAAATATGATAATTTAATTTAATTAATCAATTCAGATATCATACAATGTTTAACTCAATAATTCATCCTATAATTATCATTTTCATACATTTGCCCTTAAAAATTTAACTTCGTTCAATTTAGTCCATACTTCAACATTTAATCAATTAACATCTTTAAGCTAAATCTCTTGTCAACCAAAATTATAAAGTCCCCAAGTAGTCCCTAATCACCTAAAATTTTATAGTTTAAACCATGTTATTTATAACTTATAACATTTAATTCCCTAAGGATTTATGCTAAAAAATCCCTACACAAAGCAGCTAAATTATTCAATAAAACTTAATAGATCATTCAATATTTTCAGCATAGTGAACAATCTAAAAAACTAGTCCCTAAACTTAACATAACATAATAATTTAATCCCTATGTTAGCTTTGTCTCATTTTAATGATTCAAAAAATACAAAATATACTAAAAATAAAGGTTAAAACACTTACATGCAAGGATTTTTATCAAAAAAATCCTTTTGGAGAAGATGACCACCAATATTCCCTTTTGTTTTAATTTAATTTAATTTACAATATACCATTTAAAAACCTTTAAATTTACGACAAAACTGATAGCATATTTATTTTCCATATTTTACTTACTCAAATCAACTTGTTCTTGAATTAATTTCTTCTAATTGGTGAACTTTATGTTTAAATCTTGTCAAGAATGAAATTCGGATGCTTTAATTCAAAAACAAGCAGAAAATGATTAAATTGATTGATGAGCAATTAAAGAGGGGTTGAATCAGAAAATGGAGACACTTAGGGGCTAGCAAGATTTTTGACTTTGTAAAAGCCAAATTGAAAAAAGAAATATGATATTTATTTCATGTAATTAGTGGGTAGGTGAGACTAGCCTAATTTTAGCATATGGTTTATGAAAAAATATGTGACATAGTGGACTTGAAAAAATACACCTTGATTTGACTGGCAATTGAATAGAAAAAAAATTAATTTATTTTCTTTCTTACTTTGCGTGACCTAATGGACGATTTTCAACCTTAAGGGTTTGAGTCCATCAACTTGTATGCACAAAATTCCAATTGTAGAGAATGCAACTCCCAAAAGGGAAGTTTAAAAGTTACATGATGCTGGGATGATCTATCCCATTTCTGACAACAATTGGGTTAGCCTAGTTCATGTAGTTCCAAAAAAAATCGGCGTAACCGTAATTAAAAATTCAGCAGGTGAGATGGTTTCCACTCGAGTCCAAAATAGGTAGAGAGTCTACATAGATTATAGGAAGTTGAATTCTTTAACTCGGAAAGATCACTTTCCACTTTCTTTTATTGACCAGATGTTAGAACGTCTAGCTGGAAAATCTCATTATTACTATTCTTGATGGTTACTCAGGTTTTTTTCCAGATTCCAGTGGCACCAGAAGATCAAGCTACACAGTTCCAAAGGTGCATGGTAAGTATATTTTTTGACTATGTCGAGAAAATAATTGAAGTATTTATGGATGGTTTTACTATGTATGGTGAATCTTTTGATGTATGTTTGCCAAATCTTGCAAAAATTTCAGAAACGTTCCTAAAATTTAACCTTGTTCTAAATTATGAGAAATGTCATTTTATGGTTGACAAAAGATTAGTTCTAGGTCATATCATTTCTGGTGAAGGAATTTATGTTGATAAAGCAAAAATTGATATTATTAACTCACTTCCATACCCCACAACTGTGAAGGAGATCTGTTCTTTTCTTGGTCATGCAGGTTTCTATAGGAAGCTAAAATTGTTGTCTTCTCTTGGAAAAGTTCCGATCGTATCTATTAGGAACTAAAATTGGTGTCTTCTTTGACCATGCAACTCTTAAATATCTTATCGGGAAAAAGGAAGCAATGCCAAGGCTTATTAGATGGATATTAATTTTGCAAGAGTTCGGTCTTAAGATAAAGGATAAGAAAGGACACGAGAATTTGGTAGCTGACCATCTGGGTCTAATACCTCCATTGAAAGATCGCACCTCTTAAAGATAATTTCCCGGATGAAAGTCTGCTTTCTACTCAGACAATTTTTCCTTGGTACACAGACATGGTGAATTACCTTGCTACATGTGTAATTTCTTCAAATTTTTCACATTCTAAAAAGGATATGATTAAACGAGAATCGCAATACAATATTGGGGACGACCCCTACCTTTGGAAATACTGTTCTGATCAGGTAATTTGACGATGCGTTGCATAAGCTGAGGTAAAATCGATTCTATCTTTTTTGTCACTCTTACGCATGTGGTGGACATTTTACCCCTAAACAAACTGCACACAAAGTACTTGAATGTGGACTATATTGGCTACATATTTTTCATGATGCATATTTATTTTGTAAAACTTGTGAAAAGTTTCAAAAGGTAGGAAATTTGAGCCGAAAAATGGAATGCCTCTAACACCTATACATGTATTTGAAATTTTTGACGTATGGGGCCTCGACTTTATGGGGCCTTTTGTCTCGTCATTCAGTAACATTTATATTTTACTTGCAATTGACTATGTATCAAAATGGGTGGAAGCTAGTGCCACTCGTTGTGTTGATGCTAAAATTGTAGTAAAGTTTCTAAAGAGTTATAATTTTTTCCAGATTTGGCACACCGTGAGCAATGATCAACGATCGAGGAACAAATTTCTAAAATAAGGTAATCGACACACTTTTAAAAAATATGGGGTAGTACAACAAGTTGTTACGGCTTATCACCCTCAATCAAATGGTCAAGCAGAAGTATCAAATCAAGAGATCAAATTGATTCTGGAAAGGACCGTTAAGCCAGATAGGAAAGATTGAAGTTTGCAACTAAATGATGCGTTATGGGCATACCGCAAAACTTATAAGGGATCCATAGGTATGTCTCATTATCGACTTATATTTGGCAAACCATGTCATCTTCTTGAAGAATTAGAACACAAGACGTTTTGGGCAGTTAAGCAATGCAACATGGAGTTGGAGGCTACAGGTAAGTATCGTAAATTACATATTCAAGAACTTGAGTAAATTCAATGAGAAGCATATGAAAGTGCCCAAATTTATACAGATAAAATCAAGGCATACCATCATCAAAAGATAACCTGTACAATTTGTGGTAGGGCAAAAAGTATTACTTTATGACCCTACACTAAGAATCTTTACAAGTAAGCTCTGAACTAAGTGGTTAGGGTCTTTTTTTATTACTCACATATTTCCGCATAGTCGGTCGAAGTCAAAAGTGAAGAATCTGAAAAAATCTTCAAAGTCAGTGGACAGCGATTGAAGCCTTTCTATGAAAATTTTCAAGTATACATGGTTCAGAAATTAATCCTCGAAAAGCCAATTGAATAAACTACTAGGTCGTCGAGCTAATGAAATTAAACAAAAGCGCTTTATGGGAGGCAACCCAAATTTACTTTAATTTGTTTAATTTTGAATTTTAGTTTAATTTAGGTTAGAAATAAATAAATTATTATTTAATCTATTTAATGTGTTATTTTCCAAGAATGTGGCAGAGGTTGTCAATTTTTCGAAAATCGGATACCGATCTTGGCATGGGTGCACCATGTCAAGTGTTGTCATCTACTTTTCTATAAACAAACACAACACCACTAACCCAAATAATAACCCCAAAATCCAAAACCACTTAACCTACCTATCCCATACCTAAAACAAACCCAATTACCCAAAACCCAAACAAGCCTAACAAAACACAAAAAGAAAAAGAAAAAGAAAATGGGCCAAACAACCAATAATCAGCCAAGAAAAAAAAGGAAAAGAAGGCCCAAATCGGTAAAAATGAAAAAAAAAAGAAAAAGAAAACCCTCAAGCCCTTCTGTAACACCCCTTACCATAGACCGTTGCCGGAATCGAGTACGAAGAGTTATCTGAATTAACTTACTAATTTGGAGCATAAAAATTTGCTTTTAAAATTAATTCTCTCACGTTCAATCAATATGTCCCTAAAAAGGATCCTTGAGACCCTAAAACATTCAATGAAGACGATTAGGGTCCAAATCGGGAATATTAAAAATTTCTGATTACTTAAACAAATCAAAATAATTTATTTCACTGTCCACAATAAAACTGTCCATCTGTGCAATAGTCATTAAATTAA
Source organism: Gossypium schwendimanii (assembly GCA_013677275.1). Classification (NCBI taxonomy): domain Eukaryota; kingdom Viridiplantae; phylum Streptophyta; class Magnoliopsida; order Malvales; family Malvaceae; genus Gossypium; species Gossypium schwendimanii. Next base: position 18,662 of record JABFAF010278575.1, read on the forward strand.
TTATAACTCGAGTTACGAAACTTGAAATTTAGATCCATAAATTTAGATCTGTCCATCTGTGCAATAGCCAATTAGTATAGTTTATTAGTTAAAATCTCCCATTTTTCACTGTTTGATAGTCCTGACCTCTCATCACTAAAAATTAAATATCTCATTATACAGACTTCATATGGTGCTTCTACTTGTTTCTACTAAAAATAGACTCCTAAGGCATCAAGACATATAAATTATAGCTTTTAATTCTTTCTATAAAATTTTTAATGATTTTCTAAATTCAAAATAGGGGACCTCAAAAACCATTATGACTATGACTCACTAAAATTCTAATATCTCATAATATAAAATTTTTTTGCTTACACTATTTCTTTCATATGAAAATAGACTCAATAAGCTTTAATGATATATCTCATCCATTCTCTAATTCCATTTCTACTAATTTTTGTGATTTTTCAAATTCACATCACTGCTACTATCCAAAAACTAAACCATTACAAAATTTTACTCTTTTATAATTTTTTTGTATTAACCCACATTTAAACATCCATAATACCAATCATGTTCCTAATTAGCCATTTTAATATCATTTGCCATATCATATCAACACACTCAAAATGACTAAGTCCCTATACATGCAATAACTTTACACATTTCAAAATTACATAATACCGAGATGTCCGTGGATAGTGTGAGACGAACTCCGACGTCCTTATGATCCCCGAACTGACTTAGCAATACTATAAAAGAAAGAAGGAAAATAAAGAAAGTAAGCATAAAGCTTAGTAAGTTTATAAATAAATAAATAACAACATTTATCATAAACAATTATATTCATAAATTTTCATTAAGCATTAAGATCTTTACTTTCTTCTTTACTTACTTGCTTGCTTAAACAACTCATGATTATAACATACTCCTTCCTTGCTGAAATTTCTTTTCTCAATTGATAACTGAGATACTCTTAATCTTATTAACTCACCTGAACATGTCTATTAGGCTTTTACCTGAACTTTCATGTAACATCGTCTATTTACTAGCTCATTGAATCATTTGGAATACTAAGGATACTCGGGTATCTTGTCTGAATATAACATGCCAAAGCTATGTCCCAGACATAGTCTTACATGGGATGTATCTTGTACTGCTAATGCCATATCCCAGTTATGGTCTTACATAGGAGTTCTCATATTAGTGCCCATGCCATGTCTCAGACATGGTCTTACGGGGGACCTCCCATCTCGGTGCCAACGCCATGTCCCAGACATGGTCTTACATGGGACCTCATTCCCTTAATGTCATGACA
>JABFAF010278577.1:214-11434 GCA_013677275.1 Gossypium schwendimanii
TGAAAATTAATTAGTAAACTCCGGTAATGCCTCGTATCCTATTTTGGTGTCGAATACGGGTAAGGGGTGTTTCACGAGGCCTTAGAAACACTTTAAAAATGATTCGGGACTAAATCAAGAACATATGAAACCTTAAGGAAAAAGTTAGAAAAATTCACACTGCAGGGTCACGTGACCGTGTGGCCAGGCCGTGTGCCTCACACAGCTGAGACACACGCTCGTGTCTCAGGCCGTCTAACATTCCAAAAAAATACACACAGCCTTGTCCTAGCCCGTGCCCGTGCCCATGTAACTCTTTGACTTAGGTCACACGGCCAAGCCGCACGCCCGTGTGCCAGGCCGTGTGCTAGGTCATGTAACTGCCTGACTTGCAACCCTTTGAACTATAGGGGACACACGACCGTGTGTCACACACGGCTAAGACACACATTTGTGCCTTTGGCTGCGTGGACAAGAAATAGGTCAAATTCGAGCCATTTCTTTCACCCAAATCAAGCACACACCTACAAGCCATTTGCACATACAATCAAGCCTTAAAACATGCCTAAAACATGCATAATAAAACCAATTCAATAGGTTATTTATCCATAAAACCAATATGCCAAAAGGCACCTCAATCACAAATCATCAAATCAACCTAAACGTAAACATATTTGTCCACAAATCAACCATCACAACTACCTATTTCCATACCAAGCCATAGCATAATTGACCATATAACAAATCACATTCAAACATACCAAATTGATCATTCAAAATATACCTTCACTTGGCCATATAAACACCAACCATCAAAGCATCAAAAGGCCAAAAATTCACCAACCATAATACCACATATATACATACCAAACATATCAACTAGATCATTAACACAAGTCCACCTATACATGCCATTATAACTATGAGTAAAACATCAAAATCTACCAATATAATCTCTGGATAGTGTGATAGGTCTTCGACGAGCTTCCAAATCGATTGAGCTTCCAATAATCTATAAAGCATAGGAAAGAAAAACGTCGGAAGCACATAATGTTTGGTAAGTTCGTAAATCATAAACATAGCTTACCATTTCAAAGCAAAATCTCATAAAATAAACATGAATCAATCCAACATAGCTTGGCACAAGCCTAAGCATCACCAACAACACAAGTTAGTGATTAAAGACATAACTTAGCAATATCATCACATGGTAAGGTATAGAACATAAGCATAGCATCACTTAAATCATAATTTTCATAATAATGAGTATTCATACTTGATCATCAATAATTATACATTTTCATAAGTTCTTAACTTAACTTTAAGTACACTTACTATTCTTTCCCTTTTCATGCGCGTTGAACCACTTAGAATAATATCGAATACGCAGAAAGCTCACACAAAGTGTGCTAACATATGGTCGAAACCATTTCTTTCTTTTCCTTTACATAGATGCTCACTCGAGCCATAAATGGGTTTGCTCACACAAGCTGACGGTCAGAATATAGCTACATGATGCCGCTCACACAAGCTGACAAGTATTTGCAACAAATGTCGGAACTCAGCCACCGGTAGGACATTCAGGACCAACACTCAAAATATGGTAACCTTAATGACATGTCATATCCTATATATTCCTAAGGTTCAAATAGGGCTCAATAGTCATCGTAATGTCGTTGGATTTCTGTCATGACATGATATGATGAATAACATAATAACATTTAAATCAAATACATTAAAGTGCTATTTAAACATACGAACTTACCTCAATCACAAAAACGACGAAATAGGATCAAGTAGTCCGAGACTTTATCCTTTCCTCGATCTAGATTCGTACGAGGCTTAACTTGATCTAAATAAGCAAATTCAATCCATTCAACATCCACTCTATTCAATTCAGTCCAAAATACATACTTTTCCAAATTTACACTTTTACCCCTAATATTTTAACTTCTTTGCAATTTAGTCCTTAATCCCGTAATTGAAATTCATGCAATTTCATCCACATACTAAGCTAGCCGAATTCAATATAATCCCATAGCAACTCATACAAACCATTATTTCACAATTTCACCATGTATTTTACACATTTTACAAATAAATCCCTAATTGACATTTTCAACAAAAATCACTTTACAAAAGTTGTTTATTTAACAACAAGAACTCATAATCTTTCATAATTCTCAAGAATCACACAAACATGTTAATGGTAAAACCCTAACCCTTTAAAAGTTTTGCAAATTAATCCTTGGGCTAGCTAGATTAAGCTACAATGATCCCGAAAACATAAAAATCATTAAAAACGAGACAAAATAATACTTATATGCATGGACTGATAGTGTTAAGATGGAGTTAATTTGATTTGATCTAAAGAATTTAGATATCTTTTCTAACCTTCCTAAAGATTTTGTTGTAAAAGTTAAAGAATGTAAGAGGGTTTCTAAAAATGCTAAAAATTGCTTGTGTTTTTATCTAAACATTTTTAGGGTGCTTTTACTTACTGCTCCATCTATTTTTTGTGAAATGTTAAATTTGTACAATATGAATCCTAACCATGTTTTACCCAAAAGTTTAGGTCATCTTAGTATTATTTCATTTTCTATTGTGAGTTGCAATGGAGCATTTTCATGAGGGTAATTTGTTTTATTGCCAATCAAAGTCAACTTATTGGTATTACATGTAACCAGAGTAAGAAGGAATGTTTGTAGACTATAATTGTGTTGGGATCTAGTGCCTTTAGTGTATTATTCTCCTTTATATGTACTTGTATTTTTTGAACAAATTGGTTTAATAAAATATCCATCAGTTTTATTAATATATTCATATATTGTCTTCAACGGTTTTTATACACAAAACAAAATAAAAGCAAATATTGACTCACTAATTATATAACATTTAACTAATATTAAGCAATATTACGTGGTCGAATTGTAATATGGAAAGACGACTTATATTAGTTGATAATCTAAATACATCCTTAGTCTAATCGAGTTGAGCAATCGATTGAAAGACTAATATATCGTCTATCAAGTCCAATTTGGGTGATACTTTATCTTAGGTATCAGAGCAAATAACTCCCAAAAGGTAGAGACATAAATATGGTTGATTGGAGTGACCGTACATTGGACATGACTAAAGTAGACTAGATCCTAAATCCTTTTATAGATTTATTCACTTGTGATGTTCATAATGTGACACACATTAACCCTAAGTGGATGACAGACTATGTATGTGTGACTTATATACTTTAATGTAAATGAAAGTTGGAGTTTAAATAGATAAAGAACTTAAAGTTGGCACGTTAGGTATACAACTTCTGCAGTATGTAGCATCATTACATGATAGTGGAATTCATAACCCAATTAAAGGGTAATTGATATTCTCTAATCAACATTACATGATAGATGAAAAGTAAACAGGGTCATAGGTCATGGGTCATTTTTCTTTGTGATAAATGATTGAATTACTATTTGATAGTGATTGACTTTTCATGAAGAAAGATGTAATGGTTACCATCAGATAAAATAAGATCATATTAGGAGAATGAATTCATCCTGAAAAGATTAAAGATGTCTTATGAGGGTAACATACTTATAATAAGGTCATTGGACAAGCATTTGATAAGTAGCTTTCGTAATGGTAAATAATAATGGATATCTCAATCACGATACTTTAGTGGGATAACTCTGTGATTAGATAATGTTGTAATTAATAGGCAAAAAGCTAGAACTTAGTTACAAATTATTTAAGCCTTAATTATATATGTCCAGTCGGTCTATCTACTAGCTTAAGACAACTAGAAATGAATTGCATCAAGAACAAACAAATATGAAATGAATGAAAACAATGAACTAAGAGAAATAGATCGCATGTATCACTATTCGAAGTGAATGCATTTTCTTTCTAAGTACAAAAGTTGACTTAGGAATTAATTTAAGGTTCTTCAAATTATTATGTAAATAGTTGTAATTAAATAATTAAAATTCAAAGATGGAATTAAATTAATTAGTCATTATAAATTTGTTGAATAAGAAAATTAAATATATTTTCCTCATAGATTCCATTACGGTAAAGTTACTATGAATTTAACAAAATTATAATTGGGTTGAGAAAATTATTTAATTGAGAAATTAATTTTGTTAATTATTAAATTAATTGATTAAATAAATAATATTTTGGGTAATAGAAAATAAATATTGGGTTGGATAAATTATAAGTGTTGGTTAAAAGTTCAAGTAACACATATAATTGATTTAATACATGAAAGGCCTAAAATAGGCTCGGTTAGTACAAAGGCCAGCAAACTCTAGTATTTACTAGGGCATGTCATTGCCCCTATACTCCTAATTGGAGTAGAAGTTGTATTTTTTTTATTAAATATTATTATTTAATCAAGTTTTATTGGAACAAAACTCTTGTACTGTTTCTCTATAAATAGGAACTACGTGTTAAGCAATTTACAACACTTCTCATATGTCGTTATTCTGTTAGAAAAAAATGACAATTTATTTTACAAAATAAATTCTATTTTCTAGGAAAAACACATAGTTTCTGGTTATAGAGAGAATTAACTTTCCTATTGAAAGTTAATAAAGTTTTCATTCTGTGTGATCGGTTCGATAAACTTTAAACTCACACTCAAAACAACTTGTGGTTCGAGAATAGTGAAGAAGGTCGTTCGATAGAAAGTCGAGATCGACTTTAGTCTGCCTCATACAAAGCACATTTATAATTTCGGTTAAGTTTATAAATATAAATAAAATAATAGGCTTGGTTTTAGAAAACTTTAAAACTTTCTTTATACCTAAAATAACTATTTTTAACCTAGTTTTTCCAACAAATTGGACATATAAGGCGACATATTTTTTGTTGGAATGCAGATATGCCCCATGGCTTAATAGAAAAAAAAATTCTAACGACCATAACCTATGGATTCATGTGTGGGAAACAAATTTGAGTTGAAAGAATTTTAGAAAATACCTTCATCAATCTAATTAGAGAAAAATCTAATTCTAGTAGTGTGTTTTCGATGTAGTGGTCAAAACTCAACCACAATGTTTTGCTCCGGCCTCTAAGGTATCCACCCAAAAGAAAAATCATCGAAAAAACCTCATTGAATTTTTTAGAGAGTTTTGAAAAAATTTATTGCTAGACAAGTTAATTTCATGTAACCATGAGAGAAGGGATTAAGACTTGCCTATATTTAGATTTCCTTATTGAACAACAAAATCACCGAGAGTGATTTTGTAACACCCCACACCTGACTTATTCACCAAATCCGAGTATGGAGTGTCACAATGAACCTATACTTAAATTGGCTAACTTAACTGCTAAATAGACTAAGGTAAAAAATAATCTAAAAAAATAATTTTAATATTATAAATTCGTACAACCAAGGCCTCAGCCACTAAATGTTTTATCCCTTAATCTTTATCTCTAAATGATCTATTTGTTTACAATAGGACCCCTTTAAGTCTGGCTAAGGGCTAACTATTTTAGAATCCAGACTCTAAGGAGGTCGTCTAGTATCACCATGATTTCTCTTGAGATAGATTCTCCAAGGGTGTTCCCTTCCTATGTGCATAAATCTAAATGTCTACAAACCCCGATCTCGACATTGTTTGGCCTAGTCCCTCATCAAAGTCATCGATTACTCACTTGTCTTGCGATCATCATACAAACTCTAGTAAGTTCAAATGAACTTAGTGAGTTCCTTTATTACCTCATAATTAAACCCTGTCACACAAGGGCAACAATGTAAAATAAACTAACATAAATAAAATACTTCTCGTTTGCTCACGAAAAGTTTACTTCATCAGGTTGGCGGACTCCACCCAATCCTTTGAGCTACTCAGCTCTCAAATCTTCCTTGGTCGAACTCTCTATTTGACCGTAATTGAGATACCTCACCACATTCACCAGTCCTATTCTTAATTCTCGTCTTTTCCTCTCTCAAACACGCTGCTTACGAGGTGTTAAATGACATTTAACTTCTACGGCTATATGGCTTCCCATATTGTTCCTCCATACTAGCTTCACTGCATTTCTGCCCAAGTGTTCTTAGAACATACCTTCCATGATGGACTTCTCTAGTCAAACCAGTCCTTGGGGGACTCTTTCTTTTCATACCTTAGTCTTAATAAGCTCATTCACATCCCCTCGATGGGTGTACTCACATTAGACCTCTCATTATTGGCGTATCTACCCTAATTTCGTCTTATTATTTACAATTGGGAATTACCTCCATTAATTTGCCCCTAACTACTGCTGTAACACCCTATACCCGATCCAATTTATCACACCAGGATATAGGATGCCATAATACTTAAATACTTAAAAAAATTACAACTGGCGAAAACCATATTAAACATACTTCTTATTTATCTATATTCTTTTCTAAGTCAAACGATTTTGAAGGAAGCGTTTATTAATTATAATAGATTCTCAAAAGTAGTATAAGATAGTACAACTTAAGTATTATAACAGACTTAATCGTGGTGTTAAAAAAATATTTGATATATTCTAAAGAGTGCCCTTCTGTATGCATGATATTGTACCTCGAACTATCACCTTGGCACATCCCTGGCTTGGTCCCTTCTGGCATACTGGTTCAATTCCAAGAACCTACATCACAATTAGATGCCCGTAAATTCATTTGAAACTTAGTAAGTCTCAACCAATATTACCTGTAAATGTTATTGTTGAATTCCTTGACTTTAAAATTCCAGACTTCCTTTTAGACTTTGACAGATACTTTTCTGATTCTTAGTGGGTAACTATAAGCTAATCTCTACACTTGACCACCTTATGCACATTCCGCTCGATTGGTGGATCACAGACTTTACACCTTATTGCAGGTCCTATTTCACAAATGTCTTTGAAGATAGAAGATAGATATATTCCTTAAAATGACATGCATATAGATACTACCCTTGACAGATTCTTATACTGACTCTGGCGGACTGTAAGAATGTCGGTTACATTGTATCTCCAAGTCGATCCAAACAAACAAGCTTGGTCTGATGAATACAATATTTCTGATCATCCAATAGAAACCCAAATGAATTTGATACATAATGCAAAAATTCTCAAGTTTGGCAGACACTTGCACCACCCATAATTACGGATACACCAAGCTCTCTATCCTGGCAGAATACTATGGCAGATTCATCAATCGGGTACACTATCAAGAACTCTTTCAGAAAATGCCTTAAAGGTATACCCTGATCTTGCCATAAAGATGAACTAACAACTTACCACTTAGGCGTTACAAAATTCACCATATAGGCTTTCCAGATGACTCGCCTCAAAGGCTTTCTAGATATTTTCGCCACTAAGGCTCTCCAAATAATACGCCACATAGGCATTTCGAATAATTTGCCACAAGGGCTTTACAGATAACTCTCCTCAAAGGCTTTGTTTGGTTTGCCACCAAGGTATTACATAAACTGTCATGTTTGGCTATATGGATTTGCCTAAACTTATCAACCCCAGAGGTTTGCCCATTATCGCCCCAAGACACGCAGAAATCCTAGTAGACAAATACGACTCATCTACCATTTCCAGAATGTGTCATGACCATGGTCTTTCCACTTATCTACCACACTGGCCTTACCTATGTGTTTATTATCCCGATAGACATCATCAAAACACCACCCGAGGTTCATTATCATATCATATATTTTTCCTAACACTCCATCTGAACCCTTTTTCTCCAACCACACTTTGTCATACATTATTCAATTAATATAACTGACACATCTATATAGACTTCACTCATACCCATAACAGAATCATACTTCTAAACACATAATTTCCCATGCATACTTACCACACATCTTCATATTCATGCAACACATCATATACTTCATTTACATACATGTAGATGCTTCACAAAATACACACACATACAAGCAGCAACTCTTCAAGAAGATAAGCACAACTACAGGGCCATTAACTATATAAAGAATAATCATAAAATAAAAAGCAAAAGTCGAGTCTAAAAGCTCACTAGAGACCCACTTTTACCTTGGCCCGAAGCTTCAGTTTTGGTTGTCCTTCCCAATCCAACAGCAACAATTGCTTAAAAGATCATGGAATTTTTATTAAAATCCTCAATTACAGATAGTTTACTAATGTTTCAACAACATATGACCCCCATGTAGGGCATTCCACTTACACCCTACTGTTCTTACATCTTTTAACATCCTTACTCTTCAACAATCATAACATATAAAGCTATAAGACTTACCAGATGGTTGAATCATCCACTGATAAAATGAAATCTTAGCTCTAGCTTAACGAAGAAAAAGATAACATTTAGGTTATGAAGAAAGACTAGAATGTAAAAAAGAAAGAAAAACCATTTGGAATGCGTCTCCCTTCACTAAATATATACTTTCTATCACCATTCTGTGGATTTTGACAAGTGACGGTGCTTGCTGAAATTGCCTTTTGATTTCCCCACAAAATCCTAGGGAAGGCAAAAGAAAATCTGGATGGGAAGGGTTAAATCAATTCAGTTGACTCCCAACTAATCCAGTTACAAGAACCAATTTGAACAGTGCTCAAGGAAACCGAGCGCACTATACCTTGATGATGACTTGCATATGGCGTGGCCTTAAAGATATTGAAGTTTTCTACAAATTTTTCATACACTTGGTAGGCTCTTATGCTCAGGCAAAATTCTGGGGTGTACTATTCCTTGGGCATATTCTTTCTTCACTTGAAGATACCTTGAAATTTAAATCCTTATAAATAGCCAACGGGTGGATATTTTAACACTAGTATGCGTCACAACTCTAATTTGCTAGTAAGCCAACAAGGCGATGGATTATCCTACCACAGTGCTCCAGAATAGATAATCTACATACCTTACTCGCCTTTTTAGATCTATCGTTTGAAGTATGACAACTACCTTTTACTTTGGACCTCACCTGTCTCACACGTACAGGTCAGTCTAACTTGCTAAACCAATATGTTAGCATCCGTGTGGCTATACCACTTGCCATCCCATTTGCTCACTTTCTCCTTATCATTGTGGTAGAATTCCCGCACAAGACTTTCCTTCTTACGAGGGCATTCGTTCCCCTCGTATTCTTTCTTTGTACCCTTCATGGCGGTTCTTGATTGTGGATCCTATCTTGTGATCATTTGGTAATTTTTTTTCTTTCATTTCCATGTACAGACCTGCTTTTGCGAATCCCACTTTTCTCTAAATCTTGTTAGGCCTTTGCCAATGCCAAGTCGACTTTCATATTTATCCTTACCTCTTTCTTTTTAACTTTCTTTCCACCTGCGTGGGTCTCATGCTTGGCGCACCTGCTATATATCCATCACTTGAGTCCTAGCTAACTCTCCGCGTTAGTATCTTGGTGGATTTTATGAGATGTTGTAGTCGAGCTATGGTTTTATACCCTTTTACCTTATTTCTCTTGTCCTAACAGTCTTACTCGTGTTTACTGTCCCTACGGACTTCAACTCTGTTCCATGTTTATTGTCCCAGCGGACCTCAACTTTGTTCTGTGTTTATTGTCCTAGCAGACTATCTTTGTGGATGCCATGAAACCTTTCATCCATGGTCTTACTCATCATACCTGATTGCCATAGTGTCTTTCATCTATGGTTTTACACCGCATACCTTATACCATTTACCTTGCTGCCATAACACCTTTCATCCATGGTCTTACAACATTACCATTTTACTGTGTACCATGCTGCCATAGTATCTTTTATCCATAGTCTTACGCTACATACCACATATTAGACTGCCATAACATCTTTCATCTATGGTTTTACGCCATATACCATCATCAATGTGTCACCCTGAAGGACTAGTCGATACCGCAATCGTGGTAAATACCATTATTTAATTTCATTTCTCAAATTCTTCTCCCATTACATCCTTTATACCACCTAACATTAATGCTCAACCACCGCAATGTTCCCCCTACGAGGTTTAGAGCTTTGCCTAAGGCGGTAACTAATAGGTTCTCTCCCCATTTCCCTTCCTAAACTTCATCTATCCCCTTGAGGTTTACCCAAAATCATGCAATGCATGCTCATATTATCATGCTTCATGCTTATTCAACCATGACATACCTAAATAGTGTAAACCATAACAATGGGTTTGGAGTCTGGAACTCACCTGAATGCTTATCATTCCCCTAATTATTCCTTCTCTCGAGAACCGGAGCTTTCATTCTCCAGATAGTAACTTGAAACAAAAAATTCATTGGTTAAACTTATGTTACATCTCAAAAGCTTAAACTTTCATGACATGTAGAACCCTTAAAACAGCTCTGAAGTTCCATAACTTAATCTTACGTGCATAGAAGGGTTAAAAACATTACCCACTTGTTGCTTTCCCTACTTTTTCAGTTTCTTCCTCATCAAGTCTGCTTCATGCAGAACCTTTCATAGCAACTCCTTCTTCGAGCTACCAAAGAAGATGAAGAATGAGAAAAATTAAACAAGCTCGAGAAAAAAATCAACCCTGGGAAGCCATTTCCCAACTATTTATAGCCCTTCTCGCATCAACACTAACCTGAGGAAAATCGTCCCTTGCTAATTATTATACTCCCTCTAAGGATCCGTTTGGTTCCATTCTAATTGAATCAGAATTAGATTTCAACCATGTCCAATTTGATTTCTAGCTTTCCCACCTCTTCCAATATAGGCCTCCAACTTACAGTCTCTTTCAATTTAGTCTCTTAATTATCTTTAATTTCAAGTTATTAGAAATCTAGTTGTTACAAATTTAAAGAATTAGAATTAAAACATAGGCCTTGTGTGGCGATTGGTTGATAGTTGATTACTAATTGCAGTGGCTGGTTTGACCAACTGATTCTATTAACTGATTATTTAAAAGTGCTTGGTAAAACTTAACTAAAAGCTGAAAGCTAATATGTGTAAAATGACATATAAGGGCATGTCACATTTTATTATTAAGTATTTATTTGTTTATAATACTTTAGTCTTTATTGAGTGAAATTATTGAAATAAAACACTATTACCAAGGAATTAAAACATTTATTATGGAAATTAATTAGTGAATATTTTTGAAAATTTAAATAAACAAATTTCTTAAGTTTCTTATTTGCAAATATTAATCTTGTGGAAATTGATAAATACCAATAGTGTATCAATATAATTGTAAACTATATTCTTAGTGATAATTATGTCATGTTCTTAGCATGTAAATTAGTGATAATTATGTCACACTCTGAATAAATTTGTCAA
>JABFAF010278734.1:6506-17913 GCA_013677275.1 Gossypium schwendimanii
CTAAGAGATGTTTCATCTTGCACTTGGGCCCTTCAAGTTTAGGCCAATTCTGATGTCGGTGAGTTGTGTCAAAGCATGATGCGACCGAGTTGGCATCAATGACGCTCAGTAAATTTTTATAAAAATATTTACGGCTCAGTTTATAGAAACGAGGTCCCGATACCTCATTTTCTAGAACCATTTGACCTTAGGGTCTTACCGCTTGAACTTAATAAATCACATATATTACATAATTTATCAAATCAAAATCCTTTTTAAAACCATATTTGACTCATAAATATTAAATAATAATATTTATGAACTTACTCATTGGATTTGGTGGCTTCAAAACCACTGTTTTCGACACCACTAAAAAACAGGCTTAGGTGGGAGTTTCTAAAACTTACACAGGGACGATGCATTGTCCCAGGCTATGCTAAGGATTTTGGAGAGGTCGCTGGACCCAATACTGGATTTGGGGGTCGTGGGTCGATTACAAAAAGACTTTGGTCTAATGGAGTTGAGCTGTTAAGGGGTGTCACTGGGGTCACCCCTAATGTGGCTAAGTACTGGATTGAGGCCACGGAGAGGATCATGGATGATCTAGAATGCACCCCTAAGCAGAAATTAAAGGGTGCAGTCTCGCTGCTGCAGGATGAGGCTTACCAATGGGAAATTGTTCGATGAAATGTCTATTTGGGTATTAAGCTTTACCATGTGCTAAATTTTTTGATGGTTGGTTGATTGGTTATTTGCTAGTTTAAGTTAATGTTTATGCTTGATTAATTTGTTGTTTGATTATATCAAAATGCTTAATACACTAGAATTGATGCCTCTAAGTGAGATCAAGTGGAGAGTTTATCCTTAGATAGTTCGATATTCTTGTATCGAATAGTGAGACCGAGAGGAGGGCTTAGGTGGTATCTTTTAGTCGAGGATAAGACCGAGAGGAGATTCCTAACTAAGAGTGACAAATAATATAATCGATATAGATTTATTAGCTTAGCTAGCAATTAACGATTCAATCTTCTATCATTTTATCATTTACATTTTCTAAAGCAATAAGGAAGAAATATATATTAGTTAGTTTAATTGGTAATTAAAAATTTTATAAACAATTTATTGTGGAATTTGCACTAATAATTTTTGACTCAATTAGATTAGTAATTGTTTAACTTGTAATTAACTTGATAAATACATTTACCGGAATCCCTTAGGCTCGATCGTTGGAATGCTCCAGTGTTCCATTGACACTATAAATATTAGAACTGACACTGTATGCTTGCAATTAAAAGCACACTTTTAAAATTGTTTTATAAAATTGTTTGTTTTCTATGCATGCGTGCACGCGGTCAATATCTGTTGTTATAAGAGATCGGGTGAACTAGAAGTTTTCCAAAATAAGTTTAGAAAGAAATATGTTAGTTGTTTATACCTCAATAAGAAGAAGAGAGAATTTATAGCATTGAAACAAGGTGATATGATTGTCGCTGAATACGAATGTGTTTGTTTAACTCAGCAAGTATGCTCGAGAACTGGTATCCACTGAGGTCGAGATGTGCTCCCAATTCGAGTGGGGTTTAAGAAAAGACATTCAAATGCCTGTTGGGGCTTTAGAACTGAAAGAATTTGTTGTGTTGTCAAGAATAACTTAGAAAATGGAGGAAATGAGAAATGAAAATAAGTGGGCCAATTAAAAAAGTAGGGATACCAGGAAACGCAACTTGACTAGATCATCCCTGACTCCACTGCCCAAGCGGAGCAGAGAATTCAGAAGTTAATTTTTTTGCTTCTGTAGGCAATCTAAGAAAAGACATGTCCAAACAGAACTTTCCAAGATCATAGGCTACCTTAGTAGCTAGTGCTTAAAGTGTCAAGAATATGAACAAATCTGTTTACGAGCATTATAGAATAAACCACTTTAGGAAGTGTTGATTGAAGAAAGGATCTTGTTTTAGATGTGGTTCTTTTGATAATTTCTTGAGATATTTCTCGAATAAAGTTGAGACTGGTTTAGAATAGGTTACAAAATTGGTGAGAACTCCACAGAGGGTAGAATACTGGGGTCTAGAAATAATGCTGAAGCTAGTCGTGGTGGATCTAGGGATACAACTGTAAGATTCAAAGCACCTGCATCAGCCAAAGCCTATGCAATACAAGCCAAATACTAGGCTACAACTCCTAATGTGATTGCTGGTTCATTTTCTCTTTTCGATGTTAATGTACATATTTTGGTTGATCTTGGATCAACGCATTCATACATATGTATTGCACTAGTAATCGAAGGAAATTTGCCAGTAGAGTTGACTGATTATTATGTTAGACTCTCTAACCGATAAGTCAGTGTGTCATTGTTAATAAAACATGCAAAGCTTGTCCACTGAGAATTTGGGGCCATGAATTTCTTGCCAAGCTAATGTTATTTCCATTTGATGAGTTTAATATTATTCTTGGCATAGACTGCTTAACTTTGTATGATGTTATGATTAACTGTAGACAGAAATATATTTTATTAAGATGTTAGAATGGTGAAACGATGTTGAGGTTGACAGATCCGATTGTTCTACTAACATCATTTCAGCGATATCTACCCAAAAATTGATTAGAAAGGGATGTGAAATGTATCTACCTTACATTTTAGATACCAGAGTGTTAGAATCGAAGATAGAACAAGTTCTGACAGCTAATGAATTCACTAATATGTTTCCGTAATAATTTCTAGGTTTACCACCGGAGAGGGAAGTTGAATTTGTTATTGAAGTGGCGCCCGAAATTGCTTCGATTTTGATTGCTCCGTATAGAATGGCTTTGATCAAACTAGGAGAGTTGAAAGAAAAGTTGGAAGAATTATTATATCGGGGATTCATTAGATCGAGCGTGTCACCTTAGGGTGCTCCAAATTTTTTTGTGAAATAGAAAGACAAAACTATGAGATTGTGTATTAACTATCTTCAACTAAACAAATTCACCATAAAGAACAAGTATCCATTACCACGTATTGATGACTTGTTTGATCAGTTAAAAGGAGCTACCGTGTTTTCGAATATTGATCTCAGATCAAGTTACTATCTCAGAGTCAAGGAACTAGATGCGCCAAAAACTACTTTCGGACTTGATACGGGCACTACGAGTTTCTAGTGATGTCATTTGGACTCACCAAAGCCTCAAACGTATTTATGGACCTGATGAATTGAATTTTTCAATCGTACCTTGTAACAACCTATTTTTCAGTGGTGCTAGAAATAGTGGTTTTGGTATCACAATTTCGATATATGAGTCTGGAAATATTATTATTTAATATTTTCAAATTAAATATAGTATTATAGGAAATCACGATCTGGTAAGTTTTGCTAATAGAACGATTAATTATATTACAAATGTTGCGTACTAAAAGCTAGTGGTTTTTGGAATAAGGTATCCGGACCTCGATTCTGTAAATCAGGCTCATAAATATTATCATTAAATATTTGTGAAGTTGTTATATAGGTAAATTAAATTTTGGTCTGAACATTTTATTGAATTGATAGTTATTTAAGGTACAATGACTAACGTAAAAACTATAAAAGTTAAGTGTAATGAATTTTAATTATCTAAATACTAAAATGATGTTACATGAGGTTTTGAATGGCAATTTAGACATTTTAATTGGTGGTATGACGGATAGTGGGTGTTTTGATAAATTAAAATTGTTAATAAATTAATAATATTATAAGTTAAAAACATAAAATAAAAGATTCATCATATTTATTTCACACCTACCATGGAATTATCAAAGAAAACACCTAAGAAATACCATGGTTGAAGCTTCCAGGTTCGACTAAGTTGTTCTTCTTGCATGGAGATCTAATTGAGGTCAATTTTTAATAATTTTTATGTTTTTGAGATCGTTGTAACTCGATTTAGCTAACACGCATCTCCGTTTTCAAAACTATTATAGATTTAATTTTTTAATTGATGTTAATTGAAGTTTTTGAATGTTAATGGTAGATTTAGAAGCTTAGAAATGAAATAGGACTAACTTGTAAAAGGAATTTTGCTAGTTTTAAATTTAAGGACTAAAATGTAAGTATTTTGAATTTGTCATGAGATTTCTCTAAATATTAATTTTAGAAGGTTGTACAAGGAGATAATTGAAGTCAAATTTAAAATCGAAGCTTAATTGTGAGAGATATGCTAATCTATGTTTTAAGGACTAAATAGAATAAAATGTAAAATTTTAGGGAAATTGTGCAAAAGGAAATAAAATATCATATGCAATTATTTGAGTGTTATAATGAATTTGGAATTGATAATTTGAATTTAACTATTATATAAATCAAGTTGTTGATAACAGGGGAAAAGAGAAAACTGTAGAATAGTCCCTAAGTTTTTGTTCATTAGTTGATTGTCTTTGGTAATTTCATACAATTTATAATCATTATATATGTTGATTATTTGTGTTATAAATGCTTATATATATACTTAATGAATCTTGGATGAAATGAAATTTATATAGAAGTTTAGTTTGGACTTAAATGAAAGATATTTAAATATTATGGGATAATTAAACTCTGTCTAGAGTATTACACGATATTGAGATGAATCCAATACATGCTTCAGTATTGGAAGTGTTGTGATAACATGAATGTCTTAAATCCTAAAAAAGTGCTGATGATAGTGCTTTTATACTCCTGTTAGCATTACGGTGCTCCTGTTAGCACTACAGTGCTCTTGATAACACACTTGTGCTACTGTTGGAACTATGGTTCTCCTGTTACCACTACGGTGCTCCTACTAGCACTACAGTGCTCCTGGTAGCACTACGGTGCTCCTGATAACATATTTATGTTCTTTCTTGCATTACGATGCCCTGATTGCACATTTGTGCTCAGTTATGCACTCTGGTGCCCTGTTTGCACTTTGGTGCTCATGTATGCACTTCCATGCCTTGTTTATCACCCCGATAATCTTGATACAGTAAACTATGTATCCGAACTCTGTCTAGAGTATTACACGATATTGAGATGAATCCAATACATGCTTCAATACTGGAAGTGTTGTGATAACATGAATGTCCTAAATTCTGAAAAAGTGCTCATGATAGTGCTTTCGTACTCCTGTTAGCATTACGGTGCTCCTGTTAGCACTACAGTGCTCTTGATAGCACACTCATGCTACTGCTGGAACTATGGTTCTCCTGTTACCACTACGGTGCTCCTTCTAGCACTTCAGTGCTCCTGTTAGCACTACGGTGCTCCTGATAGCATATTTATACTCCTGTTTGCATTACGATGCCTTGACTGCACATTTGTGCCCAGTTATGCACTCTGGTGCCCTGTTTGCACTTTGGTTCTCATGTATGCACTCCATGCCTTGTTTATCACCCCGATATATCTTAATATAGTAAACTATGTATCCGAACTCTTTCACTATTATTCACTGAGCTGTCTTGATTAATAAAAGAAGTGGATGACTTGACGACTTGATGCCTTGAATATGTATTGAATACTTGGATTGATTTGATTGAAATGTATTATCGATTGTCTTGTTACATGAGTATATGAAAGACTCACTTGTTTCTTGTGAAATGAAATACTAGGATTGAAAATGAAATATATACATCGTTATATAACTGTATTTTTGGTTGATAAGGTAAGTTAATGTACATGTTATTATATGAACTTACTAAGCTTTTATAAAGCTTACTTGGTTTTGTTTCCTATTTCTTGTAGTTGATATTTTGCAGCACAAGGCTGTCAGATCAACTCTAGAGCTCACACTAGTAAGCTTCAATCTTGATAGATCTTGAAATTGTTTTACTTCGATGATGTGGTATGTATATCGGTTATTTTAGGATCATGTGTTTGAGTTTTAAAGGTTAATGTTGTAATATGGCTATAATGGTCTAATGTAAGGTTGATCTTGATATTCATATGGTATGCTTGGTATGCTTGGTTAATATAAAAGGTGTATGTGTTCTTAGTTGATATATGCATAATCTTGAATCATGAAAGAGTTTTGGATGTGGTAATGATTTGATGAGATGTTGAGGCATATGTGCTAAAATGATGGTTGTTGTGTGTGGATCTTTTGGTCAAGTTTGTTTTGTGATATGGCAAGTTTTAACATATTCCAAGATAGGAAATTGGTAAGTTCTATGTTGGCATTATAAGTGTTTGGACTATATATCTTTAGGTATGCTTGAAACTTAGGGATGTGATATTTTGGTATAAAATTAATTGAGCTGTTTATAAATGTTGTATATCTTGTTGTGAAATGGTGCCATTGAGGCATAATGGTTTGAAGATCAGGAAATGGATATATGACATGTTTTGAGTTGAGTTAAAAAGTATATATTGAAGTTAGTGAATTGTTGTATAGGTATGGATTGTCTAAGTTGTTAAACTTAGAAATGATTAAAGTCATGATATGGATAAATGGTCATATGAGTGGTTTGTTACATGATTTTGTATGAATAATAATTGATTCTTGTGTAAGTTATTTGGATACTTATATATTACTTGAAGCATATACTTGTATGGCTCATGACAACTTGTAAAATGACACATAATTGTCCCACACAGCCTAGCACACGGCCGTATGCCTCACACGTGTTGGCCACACGCTCGTGTGGATACTGTAGGTTTAGTAATTTTTGGATCACATGGTCACAGTTAGTTACACGATTGTGTGACATATGCACACACGGGCATGGCCTTTCACACGGCCGTGTGACCCCTGTTTTTCATGTGTGCCCTATTTTGTTGCAAAAGTTTTAATTTAGTTCCCATTTAATCTTGAACTTGTTTTAGAGCTTTCGAAAGCTTGATTAGGACCTGAATTTTTTGTTAATCATGTTTTACATGGATTATGAAATGAAAAACTAATTTTTAAATTGGATTGGTACGTGATGATCTTTGTTTACTCTTGTGACATCCTGTGGCTTCGGTCTGGTGACCAAATTGATGACCGATTATGAGGATTATGCATGGAGACAAGACATTAGGATACCGAAATTCCCACCAAGTAGATACAGTTCGAAACTAGACTTTCGCAATAAAGAAAAGGAAGACGATCTCGAAGAAGAAGAGGCTGAAGAGTCAGAGCCAAAGTTGGATTCCAATTAAATTTAAAACATTTTTATTTTTATTTTGGGAATGTATAATTTTTAAACTTGGATTATTTTTTTTTGCTTTATTTAGATTTTATTTTTATTTGTTTTAATTTACGAAAAAATGTGTTTTTTCTGTGTAGGAACCCCATAGTTTGAATGGCACAAATTTTTTGAATGTAATCGGAAGGACGAGACAACCAAACAACAACCGAGACAAATGGGTAGTTTCGATCCTTAATTTTATTTTGAGCACATTAGAGACAACATGCTAAATAAAGTATGGGGGTGATATAAAAAATTTTGAATTTTGAATTTTTATTTGTGTTTAATTTTTTTTCTATGTTTGTGCTTGAGCTTGTAGAAATACAAGTGATTGGTTAGGAGCATATAAATAGGTTGTTTGTTTAAACTATAAATTTAGCTTGAGAATAAATGATTTTAGGTTATTGCATTAGACTTGTTAGTTTAATTTGTTAAATTATAAATAAGAACAATGAGTTAAATGTACCAAATGACATAGGTATATACGAGTAGGTATATATGTTTATTGTATTCTAGGTTGTTTAAATTCAAATACTCAGTAATTAAATTCATGGTTAGTGAAACAGTACGATATGATAAGTATAAAATCCTTACTAGTATGTGCCTTAAATTAAAATTGAATGTGCAAGCAAAATCATTGTGAGGGTTAAAAGCAAAGAGAGTGTGATAAAATCATAGAACAGATAAAATAAAATAGAGTGAGAGGATCGCAGTGAATTAAATTGAAAATATGAGAAATTGAGAAAATCTCACTCATATTGGCACAAATACTCGCGAATTGCTTGTACTTATAAATATTGTATTAGAGTTCAAAGCATGGATAAAAGAAACTGAATATGTAGAATTCGAATTACCTGTGTTGTTCAATCGTAAATACTATACTCGTACATATCTTTTAATGAAGCCATATGTTTGACTTATTTGCTCTGTAATATTTTGAACTAGCATGTTTGAATGTGAAAAATTGTAAGTCGTTTAAACATCTAGCTAGAATTATTTGTTTAGCAAATTTTCCTATTGTCATCACTCTGATCCAATCTTGTGTAGCTTGCTCAAGTACTTATTTAGTTGTGTGTTTTCTTTTTTGTTTTATTTTTATTAAGTACTTTTTTTTTTAGTTTTCTTTTCTGTTTGCTTGAGGACAAGCAACAAATTAAGTGTGAGGGTATTTGACCTGCCACGTCGTAGTGGCAATTTAGGTACTTTTTGACACTTAACGAGCTTATTTTAGCCATTTTAGTATCTTTTATTTCATTATTAGTTCTCTTAGATTAGAGTTAAATTATTGCAAAATAAATATTTTTACGTAACATTTCAATTTACTTGACTATTGGGCCAATATCGGCCTTAAAGTGGTTTTAATGAGATTCATTGAGTGTGCAAGACACCTAATTTTAGGGCCAAAAGCATCAAGAACGACAATCGATCTGCAACACAAGCTTCCGGGGTCGCAACAAAATCTAGCCAATTCCAAAATTAACATTCGAAGTTGTTTGTCACGACACAATTCGTATTTAGTGTGATTAAGGCATGTATTTGACCTATATTAGGCTACTCACTTTTCTTGTAAATATAGGTTAAGCTTAAGGAGCTTTTGCCAAGCCGTTTTAGGATTTTAAATTAGTTCTATTTTATTTTAAAATAGTTTTATTTCTTGTTCTTTGACTTGGATTTGATTTGAGTCCAAGTCTTCATTATTTAGTATTTCTGTAATTTTCATTCATGTTTCTCTTGCAAACAATAATATCTCAAGAACTATTAAAGGACTTTACGAATCTGAGCACATCCAGTTTATCAAACGAACCAATTTCTATCTTTCTCTCTATTAAATTTAACTTGCATGATTAATTTAATTTTAATGAAGATGGTTGTTGGATGAGCAACTAAGTCTTTTAGGGAGATTAACGAGCAGATATAAGAGTGATTAATGGAAGAATGAGGGTTTCCCATATGAATTAGTTTGAATAAATTTATGTGTGCTTAAACCTTAATATTGACGACCTTAGGAAGTAATCTAGGTTAAATGAGGTCGAGAGATAAGTTTGTCGAGTAAATCATGATTTATCGCAATCAAGAAAGTATGGTTGAGTGATAAGTGAGTACTGGTTGATTAATTAATTAGTAGATGGTGAGAGGTAATATTTGTTAGTTAATAACTAATTCACTAAGAAAACCTAAATTTGGAAGTTAATTGCAACCACTGAAGTGAGTTAATCTTCTACTTGTTGTTCGAGAGTTTTTCGTATGTCAACTTCTTTTTAGTAGTTTGTTTTTATTTTATGACTTTAATATTTAGTTTCAATTATTGCAATATAATTTTTAGTGACTAGTTTCTAGACCTACTACTATAGAAGACATTTTTAAATTTAATTCAACCTCCTTTGGGTACGGTCTTTGGAATGCTTATCGGTGTTTCGTTGTAACACAAAACTATATTACAATTTGACTTGTTCTCTAATAGATACACATTTCATTAGATATTTTATTTGCACAATTTTTACACTAAATGTTTACATGTTTGGAGGTGTTCAAGAGTTCACACTATCCATCTCTTGATTCAGTAGACTTTTGATCGTTTGTGCTCGATTTTATGTAGCATGTACTTAGGAGTTGACATGTTACCCTATAGTTTGGTTTGTGATCTGTCGTAATTCATTATAGCAGGTTAAACCATTTTCCATACTTAAGGAGCTCGTATAAAAGCAATTTAGATATGTTTTTACTTAGTTTTCATTTTTAGTTCATCGATAATAAAAAGTGTAATTTGAGCCATTTATATGACTTTAGGGGCCGAAGTAGGCCTAAAGGTAGGCTAATATATTCAGTTAGTGTGCAGGACATCATTGAGACGCATAAGAGCACACGATTGGCTGTGACGTTGCAACACGGAGCATCGATATCGCAATATGGTGAACAAAGCACTAAAAAGGAGAAAACTGCCTTTAATGTCACGACATGGGCGGAGGGCGTCGAGATACAACCCTGTAATAAAGCCTCATCTTGTAAACTGTGATCAGTGTCATGACACATGCCAGAGGGTGTCGCGACATTGGCGTGACAAGGAAAAATAATGGACCAAGGGTGTTTTGGTCTGTACAACAAAGGTTAATGTAGAAACGTCAGCTAAATTAGGTCAATGCACTATGGCCAACCCTAAGCCTGTAAATAGACAGTTCTAAACACTTTATAGGCAGTTTTTTTTCAAGTTTTAGTTTACGGCTTTCATTTAGTTTCATTTTCAGTATATCTTTATTTTGCTTTGTACGCAGGTGTAACGCCCCAAAATTTTTATTTTTGTTCTTGCGAAGGTGTGACTCAACTGTGTATCTGCTTCAATGGTTATGTGTTCTGGGTGTGTGAGAGATCCCAAGTTTA
The DNA here is from genome assembly GCA_013677275.1 of Gossypium schwendimanii. Classification (NCBI taxonomy): domain Eukaryota; kingdom Viridiplantae; phylum Streptophyta; class Magnoliopsida; order Malvales; family Malvaceae; genus Gossypium; species Gossypium schwendimanii. The sequence continues at coordinate 16,996 of JABFAF010278734.1, forward strand.
AGCCAAGACTTGGGAAAATTTGGGTATTTTTACGAATAAGCCCTATCTTTGGTCAGTAGGCTTTTAAGTAAAAGTTGGTAAATAATTAATAGAATGGGCCTGCTGGTCTGGAGGATAAGTGGAGTGTTGGTATGAAGGAGGTCTAGTGTTCAATTCTCTATGATGGCATGGAGACAGTATTTTTGCTCCAATTTCGACTAAGAGTTGTGTTGGGGCAAAATTCTGAGTAGTTGTGTTTTAGTGGGTTAATAAGGAGTGATTTTAGGAGATAATAGGGGAAAGGTTATTAGAAAATATTCTGATTATCTTTTTGTCGCAGAAAAAAGTAGAGTTTCGGTTTTCTCTCTAATTACCCAAAATTTTTCTGGCATTTTCTTCTTCTTTTTTCCTTTCTCTACCGATTCTTTCCCCTAGTTGCTGCCGAAATTTCCATTATTTTTCCCCTTCTATTTCTTTCTTTATTTTCAAATTGATTTGGTTGTTCATCGTTGGTTGCGTGTGCTCGGTAAGTAACGGTTTTGTCTATTGTTAATCGTTCTTGGTTAATCTCTGAAAGGGGGATTTCTTTTTGGTGTTTAAGAGTTAATCAAGGGGCTGGTGGTTTTGAATTGATGCTGTGATTGTGTGAAGTCATGGTTACTCAAGAGAGGTAAGTGTTTTGTTAGGTTTTTAGTCGAGTTCCTTCCAAAATTGGTTGATTAAAAACGAATTAAGTGATTAATCTAGAGATTTGTTGGTCGATTTTTAGGTTCTAGAGGCTTAGGATGCTTACGCATTAGGAACTATACCAGGTGTGTACCCAAAACGTAGAAAATGGGATTTGGAAAAAAGCCAAAATTGCTTGCTGTCGAGAAATAAGAGAAAATGATGTGAAAAATTGTAGAGAAAGGAAATAAGGGTGTTATAAACTTGGAAATC
>JABFAF010278766.1:10657-22447 GCA_013677275.1 Gossypium schwendimanii
ACATGATTAGGTTACTTAGACCAAAGTTGGGTAATATAAGTGAGTGTTGAGTGAAATACTCTTGTAAACTCTAGACATAGAGCCTTACCTTATTCGATTTAGAAGGTTGAGCTTTAGTAGTAGTTGCTAATCCCGAACCTATAGACATACAGAGCCTTAGGGGTAAGTAACCCTAGGTCTTGCTTCGACAGAGGTAAACCACATTAGTACCTAATCGAACAATAAGTTAGCCATAGTTTTGCCACGGTATTGTTCACGGGTTAGAACAGATCCCTTAGTAATCCCAACCTTTATGACCAATATTCCAACCTTGCTAAAGTCTCTAGTACTCTTGTTTGATTTGTTGCAATGGTAATCTCTGCTAGTATACTCCATTACTCTCACTTCTAATGTGTTAATTCCATTTTAATTTCATTAAACATCATTCGCTAAATTTATCTTTTTTGTTCAATTGTGATAACTTAGACAAAGAGCACTCATTCAATCCTCATGGGAATGATTCTCACTCATTACTTTATTACTTGATTTGACGTGTACAAATGCACAATTCACACATCATATTCACATGCGACAAGTTTTTGACACCTTTGTCGGGGATTGACGATTGGTAACTTTAGTTTTTGTTATTGCATTTTTTATAGTTTTAGTTGCTAATTTGTTTGTGACCTCAACAGGTCTGTTACTAGTTGTATGCGTATAAGCACTCCTACGGAAGGACTCTATCCCTTAGATCCAGAAATTGAAAGGACCTTGCTAAGAAGGAGAATAGAACAAAGAGCAATGAATCAAGATGATAATAATCCACCTGCTATGAATGTAACACCCCTAATCCGTATCCGTCATCAGAATAGGGTTATGGATCATTACTAAAAATTTCATTTCAAACGAATATAATTTTAAACATTTCAAATCATATCAATAATCGTATTAAAACCAACCCAAATCATACATATTGTCCCTTATACAAGCCCTCAAGGCTCTAAAAACATATTAAAAACAAGTCGGGACTAATCAAAAACTCATAAAATTTTTCAAAAAATAGTGAAAATTTTCAAAACTGCAAGGGTCACACGACCGTATGGCCAGGCTGTGTGGGCATTCGAAGTAGGGACACTGCCGTGTCTTAGCCCGTGTTTGTGCTTGTGTAACTCACTGACTTGGGTCACGCATCCAAGCCACAGGCTTGTGTGTCAGGTCGTGTACCCTTCGAAGTAACCCTATACGCCCATGTGCCAGGCCATGTGCTAGGTCGTGTAACAGCTTGACTTGCAACCCTTTGAAAGCTACAAGGGACACACGGCCGTGCCACCAGGCAGTGTGTCACATACGGCTGAGACACATGCCCGTGTCTCTGCCCGTGTTGACCAAAAAAAGGCCATTTTCAAGCCATTTTTCTCACCCATTCAAACATATACCTACAATCACTTTTGCTCATACATACTAGCCATCAAAAGGCACAAACATTATGCATAATCAAACTATCCAATTATGGTATAGAAGCATACAACCAATATGCCCAAAGGCACCCCAAATGGCAACATTTAACATGTATAATCATATACTCAAGTTGGCTAAAATAATACACCAACTTCTAACTAAGTTTGTATCAACATAAACTATTGATCTATTTACCAAAACACACCAAAATGGTGCAAATATGCCATTCAAAAACTGGCACCAAATAACCGCATAAATATCATCCAAAATAAAAGTATCAAACCACCACATTGCAACTTATCACAAGACCATTTACAATACGCATTTTTAGACTATCATTCCATCTTCCATCATTCAACATAACAAGCCAAATATAAACCATTTTAAGGCCATTTATATACATGCCAAATAAATTCCATTAGACCACCAAAATGCCATAACACAAGCCAAACCAAATGGCTATATCAACAACAAAAATTCCTATACATGTCATTATTACCAAACTTAAAACATCCAAAAGTACCGATATAGTCGATAGATAGTGTGATATAACTCTAACAAGCTTCCAACTCGAACGAGCTTCTGAATCACTATAAAACATGAAAAATAACACAGAGTAAGCATAAATGCTTAGTAAGTTCATATAATATAAAACACAATGTACCATTTAATCACATAATAGGTAAGTTAACATGGCATAATTCAACCACAATTTGGCCAAAGCCTAAGCATGTACACCAAACATGTGAGCCATTTAGACATAACAAACGCATCATAATCATGGATGAGCACAACATTTAATCATGTATCATATACATATATCATCCATCTTAACTCTCAATATACCAAGTATTACCATTTTAATAAAATTCACATTTGTCTATGTAGTAGTTCATATCGAACTCATATCGTCCTCTTTCCAAATCATACTTGTTGAACAATTTAGAATACTATTGGATACCCGGGATAGCTTAGACATAGTGTGCTAACTCATATAATTGTAATCCGTCAAATCTTGTACATGTATGTTCACACGAGCTGTGAATCAAAATGCTCACACGAAATGCCATTGCAAAATATATTGGAAATCGAGTTGTTCGATGTTTGGGGGATAGACTTTATGGGTCCATTTCCACCCTCATTCAAAAATTTATAATACTTGTAGCAATAGATTATGTCTCTAAATGGGTAGAAGCCATAGCTCTACCTACCAATGATGCCAGGTCAGTGATGAAGTTCTTGCACAAGAACATCTTCACGAGATTCTATACGCCTTGAACCATCATTAGTGATGAGAGATCTCACTTCGATTGTAAGCTAGTTGCCAATGCCCTGTAAAGGTACAGAGTAAAACAAAAGATTGCTAGACATATCATCCGCAAACGAACGGGTAAGCTAAAATTTCTAACAAGGAAATTAAGCAGATTTTGAAGAAAGTTGTTAATCCAAATAGTAAGGATTGGTCCTTAAGACTGGACAAAGCTTTATGGGCATATCACACTGCTTACAAAACCTCGTTAAGAATGTCACCATTCAGACTCGTCTACAAAAAACCATGCCATTTGTTAGTTGAGTTAGAGCACAGGGCATACAGGGCTGTAAAGCAATTGAACATGGATTGGAAAGCTGTTGGTAATAGAAGAGTGCTTGAATTAAATGAAATGGAAGATTTCAGGGCACAAGTGTATCAGAATGCTAAAATTTATAAGAAGAAGACCAAGCGCTGGCATGATAACAAAATTATACCACGTCAATTTGAACAAGGAAAATAGGTGTTGTTATTCAACTCAATGTTGAAAATGTTCCTTGGCAAATTGAAATCTTACTAGTTAGGTCCTTTTGAAGTAGCCAAATTATACCCTCATGGAGCAATGGACTTCAAGGATATGCAGACGGGTCACATTTAAATTTAATGGACAATGTGTAAAGCACTACTGGGGTGCTCATGTAAATCGAGATAAATAGCCCATTGACCTTAGAGATGTTTAAGCTCAACATCTATTTCTTGTCTTTATTTTGTTTATTTGTTTTACTTTAATTTTGTTTTTACAATTTTCATATTTAATTACTTGATGTTATTTTCAATTTTAGTTATATTATTTTTAGTTTACAGATTTTGCATGAATTACAGATAAAATATGGGTTGAAGAGAGAGAAAAAGTCCAAGGAAAAGATTTTTGACAGTTGAACCCTATCCTAATTTGAAAGCCCATGAAGAAAGTGCCAAAACTTTTTAAGGTCGGGTCATTTTAAGTTCCCTCTAAAACCCTTTTTACTTTTCCCTCTTCCCTCTTTTTCACACTACTTACCCTATAAGTTTTTACAAACCATCCAACCCATTACCCCTATTTATGTCTCTACAATTGCCAGCACTCTTTCATTTACCCGCAGTTACACAATGTTTCCTTTTTCATCTTTCTTAACCTCTCTTGCATCCTTTCTTGGACCCTAAACTTCCTCCCACTAACTTCTCTTGAGTAGTTTTGCAAACCATGTTCCTGTTTAGTCTATAGAAATTCACAAGGATTCTTCAAGACTAATCAATGGCAATAGTCAAAATAACTTCTAAAGTGTCAGATTTTCTCAAGCAGGTGCCACCCAACTGAAAATTTCTTCAACAATGTTGCTGCATTGAAATATGAAAATATCATTTCCAAGAGACCATTCTACTTTGAGCAAGGCTTTTTTTTAAGGATGAGCCACACATGTGTTATGACAAGTCAGATTCATCTATTGTGGAAACACACAATTGGTAAATCTTCTGCTTGAACTCGGACGATGTCTTGGAAAAGTTGTTCAAGAATTCTATACACATATAACTTTCCTTGATAACCTCTTCATTTATGTTTGAGGAACATCGATCCCATTTGATGAAGATAGAATCAATGCCCAATTTGGGCTGATACATGTTCAAGACAAGCATACCCTGTTCACTGAAAACATCAATGCTGAAGGCTTAAGTCAGGTGTTAAAAGATTTGTGCATTGAAGGAACTTGATAAGTGCTAAAAGTAAAATGTTTTAATCCTGTTCTTAATGCATTTTTAGATGATTGTTCGAGTTAAAATGGTGAATTTTATGCTTCTAATCCTTTAAATTCGTGTTTCTATACTTAGCAGAGCATTTAAGAGCAAAATGAGCAAAAACAAAGTAAAAATTAGACAATTGGAACAAATTTTAAGAGCTATACAACCGTGTGAGCCACACGGGCTGGACACACAACCGTGTGAGCCACACAGACTGCCACACAAGCATGTGCCAGACTGTGTAGATTTCGTGATTCGCATTCTAAATATGCAAAAAAATGTAATTTTAAGATTTTTGGGGTATTCTAAGACCTATATATACCAAATATAAGAAGAGAAGTGAAAGCCGTTAGAGAATATTGAAGAAAACAACTCGTAAAACACCACTGAAGCCGAATCTGAAGCAGATTTCCACCAAGATTGAAGATCTCCTTTTAATTTCTTTAAATTAATTATGAGTTTATTTATTTCTTGTGGTTATATTGTCTTTAAGATGTTTTTATTCACGATTATGAACTAGTTTTGTAAACACCTAGGGGAGATGAAGCCTATGATGAATTTTGTCTTTTGATTTATGTTTTACGCAATAAATACATGAATCTTACTTACTGCATTATTACTTGATTTGACATGTATACTTGCACATTCGTATATTATTTCACACAGACAAATACCACACTCCTACGTCGTAACATGGAGGACAGTCTCTCCAAATTCCAAACTGGACGATGTGTCATGACACGGAACCCCTGTGTCACAAAAACGATAAGCTGCCAAGGATGTTGCGACATAGAACCCCTGTGTCGTGAAATTGCTACAATTTTCTACAAGGTTGACTCGACCCATTTGTGTAACCCGGTATCCTAACCCTTAAATTATTCAATTTTAAACCCTTAAAATACTTATTTCTTAACCTATACCCACATTAACTCTTATTTAAGCACCATTTACCTCCTTTAATCTCTTAAACCTCCCTAAATACCTTAAACCCTAACACTCATCCTTCCTTTTTTCTTTTTGATTTGTTTAGATCTTCTTTCAAACTTACTTGTGAAGGGAAAAACGAAGCCACTCCAAGGAACGACAAACAAACAAACATGTGATAAGGAATCTAAAGGCTCATACAAGGTTAAGGGTTCCTATCTTAATTTTTTCTGTTCTATTGAAATAAACTGCTTGATTAGTTTATTAGTTAGTAACATTAGATATCATGCCACTTAAAAAAGTTATAAAAACTAATGAACCAGAACTGTCGATGGTTCCAAACCCCTCTAATTTTGCACCCGGATATTGAAAAATATTTTACTAAACTATAAGGAAAAACCTTTATCCAAGAAAGGGGATTTGATTCGTCGATGCTTTTGTGTAAGGATATATAACCTTTAGTAAGATATCATAAGTGGGAACGTTTTTGGACAATCCTGATAATCCTATGGTCTCTGTTGTTCAAGAATATTATGTATCCTTACGGGACCAGGAGTTTAGAAATACTAAAGGCTATATGTGGGAAATAGTACCTATGTGAGGGAAAAAAGTGCGAGTAACCCCTCGAACTATTTGTGACTTTTATAATGCTCCATACTATGAAAAAGATTTTATTGATGAAACTGATTTGGAATATTTTTGAGACATAGATATGGATAACATTATAAACTTTTTAACTAAATGTATGGGCGAATGGAAATATCACTCATGTACCAATGCTCCAGTGTCCTTTCATCAAGCCATTATGTTTGCAGAGGCTAAAATGTGGATTTAATTTGTATGCATATGAATCGTACCTGCTTTAAATGTTTCTAACGTTAATACTTTCAGAGCAATTTAACGCTATGCTATTTTACAAAGAAAAAAAACAAGTCTGTATTGGCAAACAGATCCACTAGAACATAAGGAGATGCATTAACGGGTGTACCTATGACATTACAAAAAAAAACAAGTCTTTTCCCATCTAGTGACAGCCTTATGTAAAAAGGCGGGTGTACCTATGACATCTACTGAGCATTCGCTGAAGCATTCCTGAAGTATCATCGTAGATGACTTGTTCCAACAATGTTGAGCTACAAGCCAAATAGATAAAATATAGAAACAAGTAACAGCAAGAAGTGACAACTATGCCAACTTTATCACAAAGGTTGGCACAAGCTCAACAAGAAGTTGGTGAGAGTAGTCATCCAAAGTTAGATTAGATGATTCAATGGATGCAAGAACCGGGACCAATTTTTTAGGAATTTGGTAAGCAAAACAACATTCGGGTCCCCAACTATACACCTGATATGTTTGAGCTAACAAATTTGGAACAAGAAGAAGAGGTACATGAAAGTGAAGAGGAAGGAGAGGATGAGGGGACGACGAAAGCGAAGAGATGGATTTTGAGGAAGGAGATTGACCAATTCTTAGTTCCGTTTTTTTTTTTAAAATGACTTGTATTAATTTTTGAATGATTTTGATTTAGACTCTATAGGAGTAGGATTAATAGTAGATTTTTAGTTATATTGTATTTTGTGTAAGTTTTCTATGTTGGAATCAAACACGAAAGAGACACAAACAATTTGAGCTTTACATGATCAAAGGAGGAAGCACCCACAATTAGTAGTTGGAGTAACCACGACCAATCGGGTAACTTCTTTCTTTATCTTTTTAAAGGCTACACATTGAGGATAATGTGTCAACTAAAGTGTGGGGGGTAACATAGAAAATTTGTTTTGTTTTCAATCTTTACATTTTTCTTTGATTTTTTTTGTCTTTTGTGTGCTTGATCTTGTAGAATTACAAGTGATTGGTTAGGAGCATGTAAATAGGTTGCTTGTGTTTACAAATAAATTTGGCATAATGTTAAAATTTTTATTATTAGATTACTACGTTCTATATGTTACATTGTAAATAGGTATTAAGTAATAAATTGTACCAAATGATATTAAAAATACAAGGAAACAAGCATGCTAGTATGAGTGATAAATGGTTGAATTTGAGTTTGTTTGGTTGATTAAGCTTGTACATATTGAGATGTTAAGGGATGACCTAAGGCATTGTTTGGAACACATTCAGAGCCAAAAAGTTTACCTATTTATAGTTTACCTTTAGTACCAATCTTTGAGCCTGTTGACACTTCTTGATGAACCTCATTACAAACCATTGGGTTTTAAATGTTAATTTGTATTTACCCTTTTTTTAGTCTTGCACTGTATGATTATAGGCGTCTGGCCATATGTATTGAGGGTTAAGTAGATACATTAAGGTGAAGTTTGTCAAAATAGAGTGAAATAGGAAAGATTAGTGTGATATGAGGACTATAGGTTAGCCCGAAAAGTGCAAAATAAAAGAAAAAAAAGTCCAAAAAGCAAAAGTAATATGAGTAGAAAAATTTCTCAAAGAATGAAAAGCATTCTTGAGTGAGATAAGCTAAAAAAGAAAGTCACAAAGTCACAAAAGAAATAGAAACTCGTTCATTACTGCACAAAAACTCATAAGGCTAGTTGTAGGTACTATGCCATGCTATGATTTCCTATACATGGAGAGACAAGGAAGGTGAAAGAAGGAGAATTAAGGCGGTGAGTGAGTAAGGGTCACTAAGGGGGGAATAATAGGGATCAATACGATGTGTCAAACTATTTTTGTGTTTGTAACCCTTTTGATGCTTATTGTTTTTGAATTCCATACATTTCCTAAGCCTTAGAATGTTACAGCTAAAAAGTCATATGTGACCTAAATATCCTTATACATGAATGGACATCATACTAAACATACGCATAAATGACTATTTGTATTCTACTCAGATAATCAAAATACTTGTATGGTTTGTTAATGGACCCCTACAGGTGAGACCCTTAATGCTTGTATATTTTTTAACATACTAAACTTAGATGTTTGTGATCAAAAGTGATAAGTCAATTATTCATCATTTTAAAGTAGTTAGTTAGCATGAAATGCCTAAGTCATATGCTCCAAAGTCAATACTTGTATCATATTTGTTTAAGGTTCGTCATTTTTATTTGTCATTTTTGTTTATGTTGCTTGAGGATAAGTAAAGACTTAAGTGTGGGGGAGTTTGATCTACCGTAATTTGGTGTAGCAGATTAAACTAGTTTTCACATTTAAGGAGGTTGAATACAATTATTTTTTGTGATGGTTTAGTTAAGTTTTCTTAGTTTTATTTATATTCAATAAAATGTGCAAATTGTGTCTTTTATTGACTTTAAGGGCCAAATGAGGCCTAAAGGTGAGCTAATGCACTTTGTGACTGTGTAGGAAACCATTAGAAGGTGTACTAAAAGGATACTAATCGCTATGTCACAACACAGATAACTCGATCTCGCAACATAGGGAGCAGAATAGAGAAAGCTCAAGACTGCCTTCAATGTCGCTAAACAAGCTGAGGGTGTCACGACATACCCTTGAAGATAGCTAAAAAGGAGTATACTAATTTCTATGCCACGACACAGGTCTTGGTATGTCACAACATCGACTTTGTTACGAAAATTAAACTTAAAGCTTAAATCTCATTTTGGTTTGCACAATTAAACTTAAAGCTCGAGAATGTAGCTAACCTAGGTTTAAGGACAACAACCACCGGAAGGCTACAAATAGGCTCATTTTTCACTTGTTATGGACACCATTCTTTTAGCCTAGATTCTTTGTGTAAAATTTAGTTTAGTATTTTCTTTCATTTTTAGGTTTTAGATTTCTTTTAGTTGTTCTTGTTGATTTCAAGATATTTGAATTGTGGAAGCATTCAAACTATGTGGATTCGCGATTAATCTCAATAAAATCAGGCTCTTTCATTCATTTTATCCTATCGATTTATTTAATATGATTTCTCTTTACATCGATTATATATTGTCTATGAAAGCCATGAAGAACTAATCCCTCTATGGGGGATTAGTGAGTGGAGGTATGATCTGTTAACTGTTTTGTAAGGTTACTCAACGGATCAACTGTCTAGGAAAGGAAGAACGTGGAACAAACCCTAAGCCTAACAAAACTTGGGATTATTGAATCGAGCTAATCACCCATAATCAATATTTGATTCACTCTACTCTTCTCTCTCTTGAATTATATTTCTTTTATGTTATTTTATTTTATTATTATAAAAACCCTTAAAAATTGTTTTATTATGTTCTTGTATTATAATTGATTTAGATTACTAATTAGATCTTTTAGTGTTTAAGCTAAAACGGATCTAGCTCGCGCCACCCCTTGGTACAATCCTCGGAGTACTCTCCTATTTCGTTGTAAAACTATATTACAACTCAACCTGTATATGTGCGAATATCATCTCATATTTCTATATTTTATTATAGTATACACACTTTGGACGTTAGTACGTCCGGAGACGGTCACATATACAAAAAAAATTGTGCGTATTAAAACAATATTACATATACAATTTTTTCATGCGATTTAATATACTTGGTAGGGTTTGCACCTATAGGGGTTATACATATAGGGTCACGCACATAGTCTCGCACAGATAGTTCGCATTTAAAGGTTTGCACAGATAGTTTGCATTTAAGGGTTCGCACAAATAGTTCGCATTTAAGGTTCACATAAGTAGGCTCGCACCTAGGGTTCACACAAGTAAGGGTTGCATCTAGGGTTCGCATGTACATGAATATTAAGGGTTCGCAGTTTGGGGTCGCATAACTATGGCTCGCATATTATCATACAGTGGTTTGCATGTATAAACAACAGTTGATTCGAATAATTTGACTCGCATATAGTATTAAAAGGCTGGCATAATTTGACTCGCATATAATATTAACAGGCTCATATAATTTGGCCCGCATGTCATATTCTTGGGTTTGCATGGAAATCATAAATATTTGCATGTCATAAACAATTAAGGTTCGCATTGATTTAATATAAGTTTGCATAAGTAATCCTATTTGTTTATGCATATGGAGTCACAGTTGGGGGTTCACATACAACGGTGTTCGTATAAAAAGAGGGTTTACATGCATGGGGTTCACCCACTTGGAGGTTCACACATACTAGGGGCTTACACATACATGCTTGCACATGGGCTTGCACCTAAGGGGGTTCTACCTGGGTTCCCCTTATGCTACTTTTAATTCCTAATATTTTCAATTATACACAAAGATTTAAGTTTAGATCTCACACCTGATTTGAAAAAACACAAAAACATAGTTGGAAGAGGAGGCTGATGATCCACTTGAGGGAGAGGGATGGTTTTGAAAAATTTGACTCCTTTTTTCTTAAAAGTTGATTTGGAAAGAAAAGAGTTTGAGGGTGTTTTCCTTGTAAATTTGCTAAGTAACGATTTTAGGGTTTGCTTAAAATTGGCTATTTATAATACTCTCTTTCCCCAATTGATATAGGTTTTAACAATTCATGTAGAATTGACACTACTTTAAAATAAAGACTAAATTGGAAAAAAATGGTTTTTGGTTGGGTTATTTTGAACATTAGGTACTTTCATGGGTAAAAATAAAAAAAACAAAATATTTTTGTTAGATGCATACAAGGGGTTTTGAACTTGGGACCTATGGGTAAGTTAAGGCTGTAAGGCCCCAAAAATAGGTCTAGTAGTTTCGGGTAAGTTTACCAAGTTTCAAGTGAAAATTAGGAATTAATCGGGTTAATTAGCAATTTATATTCATAATTAGTTAGCTTAATTTCATCTAAAAATTGGTAAATAATATTCCAGAAAATAAAAATATTTTTAGAAAAATTAATTTTATGGTTTTAAATAATTTTTGGGTAAAAATAAATATTTTGGTTTAAATTGGAATTTAAAAATAATTTAAAATGGGGTTTAATTGGGTGATTTAAAATATTAATTAAATGGGACTAATTTGAAAACCAAGGAAAATGTGCAATAGGTTTATAGCACATAAACCGTATTTTTAGAATTTTGGAGGGAAATGAGGAAATTGTTAAACAAGGGAAAATGGGGAGTGGCTTGGTGGCCAATTCCCCAAATTTTGAAAATCAGATGAGAGTTTTCAGTTTTAAAAACTCTACAACTACCTCACTTTTCACTCATTTTTCACCCGAATTGAAAGTTTTTTCTCTCGTTTTTTTTCTTTTTTTCATAAATCAAATATCAAAGAATATATCTAAACATTTTCTCTCCCAAAATTATCTCTAAAATGTCTCGAAATAATTTTCAAAGTTGAGAAAAAATTCATCCGAATTTCTTCAAGCATTTTGATTCAAACTTTTAAATCAATGATTTGAGTTCAATTGACGGTAATCATCATCGCTAAACTTTTTTTTAAGTTTATTTCAATAAGTATTTCTTAATTAAAGTGATTATAATGGATTTTCAACTTTAATTTCTTCTTTCTTGAACTTGAGGATCAACAATG
>JABFAF010278797.1:3675-30355 GCA_013677275.1 Gossypium schwendimanii
CTCGATTTAATAAGCACATAAAAGACTATGTGAGGTAACAAAGTATCCTTACCTTGAAACAGTTTAATCCCAATAATCTTGCAAGTTATATAAGGCAAATGTATCGTCAGATACCGTTGCTAATCTAACCTTCAGCTACCTTAGAGTATTAAACATGCACTGATTAAGTACTATGTCAATTAATTACAATTTCAATCCATTTAAATAATTAATTCATTAGTTACCTAACAATTGTAATGTAAGAATAACTTAGTCGTGATTTTACTTAATCAAGCATCTTACCGAGGCCTATAACAACATAACACAATTTTAATAATTTTAACAAACGAAATGTAATCAACCTAAAACGAATTAAATTCAAGATAAATTGATTAAATTAACTATTCCAAAAACATAAATATTCATGGATATGTTCAGCATAACAACAGCAAAAATTAAAGAAATAGGGAACAAGAATCAAATCTGGTGTTTTTCTGTAGCTTGACTAGTTGCTCTTTTCTTCCTTCTCCGTTGTCCTCGTCAACGAAGGTTGCTATGAACACTTAATTGCTGCTCCAAATATCTGATGAATGCCCCTTTCCCAAGAGGAGAAATCAGCAAGAGAGCAAGGGAATTTTGGAATGGAAAGGAAGAGAGAAAGTGGAGAGAAGAGAGGAAAGATGTGAATGCTTGAGGTGTGTTTTAAAAATACAAGCCTAAGGGGGTTTTTATAACTGAGGAAGGAATCTAAAAATAGCTAAAATTATCAGCCAAAGAGCCCTCCTTTGGCCGGCCACACATGTTGTAACACCCCAAACCCGGTCTAGACGTTATGGTTGAATCTGGTGTGTCGCGTTAAGTGTCTTTCGAAAATTGAACTTGTTGGTGAAAATTCATTTACGAATTTAAAAACCTCTTTGTTAGTGTTTAACAAAACATCTAGCCAAAACGATTGCTTTGTTGTCTGCTTTTGTTTTAATAAGTTGATCTAAAAATCGCGAAAGCTTTTGAAACTCTATTGTTTGAATTTTGTGCCTTTGAAAACATTAATTATTTTGAAAGCTCATCCTCTCCTAAACTAGCAGTTTAAATTAAGTAAAAAACCCAATTAAAAATTTAAACAAACTTAAAGGCCTTATTACATAGACAGAACCCAACATAAACTTTAAATTTAAATAAAAGTAAGTGTAGCACAACTGCAGTTGTGTGCCCACCTCTGAGTCCCTAGCAACACCAAATCGCCTAAGGCTAAGGATTACCTATACAGTTAATAAGAAAAACTGTGTTTACAAAAACTCAGTGTGTAATCCCTATCAGTCAAAAAGTATACAACATGCAGTATCAGTTTGGGCCTGAGCCCTATTCAGTAACAGTACAATGTGGGCCTTAGCCCAATACAGTAACAGTGTGGGCCTTAGCCNAATACAGTAATAGTATAGTGCAATAATGCAACCCATCCCAATCCAGCCAACACACCACTCTGTATCACCAACACACCATGTGGGAGTAAAATCGACCCACCCAGCCAACACACCAATATCGCAGCAAAGCTGCTAGTAATAGTATCGCAGCAGAGCTACCAGTAATAGGATCACAGCAGAGCTGCTAGTAATAGTATACTTCCTCCATAACAGTATCCCAACCCCATGTAGTATTTCATGTCATAAATCATACATGTATGCAGAATATCATACTCAATCATAGTCATTCATATCATAAAGCAAATCAGTTATACAAAACATAGGGCCATAACAGTCATTTCATCTCCTAGGAGTATAACAGTCATTTTACCATATATAGGTATTTGGGTTATTTTACCTTATGGGGGTATTTCAATCATTTTACCCTATGAGGGTATTTCAGTTATTTTACCCTATAGAGGTATTTCGGTCATTTATTGACCTCTCGAAAGGCCTATAGTCACCTCGAGTGACTCTGGTAACCTAAATGGTCATAATAGTGTAAATGGGCCTAAGGCCTAGTACTCGGCCCAACAAGGCCCATTACGGCCCAAACCCATGAAAAAGCTCATGGAGGCCTTTACTGTCCATCGCCTATTTTTTGTAGATTGGGCTTACCACACGAGCGATTGCACGCCTGTGTGGTCTCGAATGCTGAATTTTTGGCTTTTCGGCTTTTTGTCGTTCTACAGTTACAATAGGGTGTTTACACACCTGTTTACGAGAAGAGAACAAATCTCCACATACCCTAACCTAGTTCAATCAAGACCCAAAGTTAGTCCTTTAATCATTAGGGTAAAACACCCTCTTATTGACACTAAATCCAAAGCACCATCCTTACCTTGCTTTAAAGAGGAGACTTTACTCCTCCAAGACCAACAACCAAAAGTGGTCACACACTTATCGATTATCTGCACCACAGACAATGATCTCAAACTAAGTTAGGCCATATAAGTGGCCTCAAACCGCGAACGATATCCTAAAGGAACATAGTCAGCATACGGCTTAAACCCCAAAAGTGAGGTAGCATATTACATTGTTTGAACGTTAAGGATAGGGGTTGCGACTACTTCAAACCACTTACAATCCACCACTCCTCGAAGGAAACCCTAAAACCCTAATGAGTAACACCTTAAGAGAAACGAATCAACAGTCGGTAATCAAAGAATAAAAAAAAAGTTTTAGGTTTTAAGAAGAAGAAAAGAAGAGAATAGGTTTAACCAAAAGTGAAGAGTATAAACACTTTACCTATAGTCAGAAACACTTGCAGCACTGGTAACAGAAGAAGTAGCGGAGAAAAGTTCGGCACAGAGAATGATACAATCAAAGTCTTAGCAAAATTCAACACCAAAAGCAAAAGGTAAAAAGATTGCTGACCGAAACTGAAGCAAATAGAGAGAAAACAACCCCCCAAAACCCTAAAACTGATTATCCTAGTGCCTAATTACCAAATTCGGTACACACACTCCTCAACACCCCACTTTCACGATTTTCTCCTAAAATCTCTCCCCTTATCCCTCCTTGGATTACTCCACCAACTTCTCCTCAACTCCCTCAACAACTCCATTCAAATTCAAATCAAACTCCCCATAGCTATATTTCAGTCCAACTCCACTACCCACACAACTCAAGCAGCAAAATAAATACTCCATTACACAACACACTTCCATGATTTTATCCTAAAATCTATCCCTTTATCCCTTCTTGGATTACTCCACCAATTTCTCCTCAACTCCCTCAACAACTCCATTCAAAATTCAAATCAAACTCCCCATATCTATATTTCATTCCAACTCCACTACCTACATAGCTCAAGCAGTAAAATAAATACTCTATTACACAACCCAGGACTTGAACCTCAGACCTCCCAGTTACACAAAACACCACCTTGCCACTAGACCACAAGCTATTTTTGTGTCATAAAACAAGCAGTATTATTTATAAGGCCTATATGCCAACGTCCAGATTCATTTAAGAGTAAAACTAAAAATTCTGCAGAAGTCAAGACTTGAACCCAGGCTCCTCAAACACTCCCATACACACCCAAATAACTTAGCCATTAAAGCAAACAAGCAATCAATGTCATATCATTCAAAAATTAAAGACTTATATTTTTGGGGCGTTACACATGTGGCAAGGTTGATAGTTTCAACTTTGCTAATTTAGGCTTGGGGCAAATCTATAAAGCCAMCAATTGTGGAGGGGTTTGAATGCAACTTGAACAAGTCTTCAAGGGCCTCTTTGCAAGCTTAAATAATCAGCTGATAAGTTGATTTGGGTCAGCTCTTGGGATGATTTTTGGGCTGTCCATTTCTTGGTCGGTTCAGTTCAACTGGACCAGTTTTTCAAAATTAATTAAAAATAATTTATTAACCCAAATTAAATTGGATATAAATTAAAATTAACTATTTTATGACTTAATACATATCATTTTGGATCGTCTTAGGCTGAAATTTAGTTCACATCGATACTTCAAATTGCTTCTCGATTTTATGTCTCTAGCGTCTGCCAAGCCATTTTTTGCCCTTTGTGCAAATATGTCTAAAATAACCAAAATTCATCAAAATTAATTATAAAATTAACTAAAATTCAACATGTTCCTATTTTAATTGCACTTTAATTATTTTGTAAAAATTAATTATTTTTTCGACAAGAATTTTATCGAAACCGTATGATTTTAAGTTAAAAAGGGTATGTAAAAATGTGTAAATTTTCGTGTTTCCAAGTACGTTCAAGGCCAGCAGTCGAATCATGTAAACCCTAATGACGTGTCATTTGTATCCTACGAATTCCTAAGATTCAAACAGGGTTCGGTAGTCGACATAACATCATTGGTTATGCAATCAGTATATATATATGGCAGTCCACAATACATGTATAATTGAATTAAAAGCACATAAATGCAATATAATTAAACGAACTTACCTCGATGGTTAAACGTAGATATGGAGGCGATTAATCTGAATATTTTTCTTTACCCCAATCTAAAGTCATACGAGGTTTGTCTTAAGCTAAATGAATAAATTAAGCTCAATTCAATACTTGTTTTATTCAATTTAATCAAAACTCATATTTTAGAAAACTTATATTTTTGTCCTTATAAATTTAATTTCATTTCAATTTAGTCCCTAGCTCATAAAATGAAAATTCATGCAATTTTCCAAAAAACCACCATAGTCAAATTTCATACAGGTTCCTAGAAAGCCCTTCATTTATTTCACAATTTCACCATGAATATTTTTTTAGTTTTCAATTTAGTTCATATTTATCAATTTCATCAAAAATCACTTCCCTAAAGTTGTTTATCCAACAACAATTTACCATTTTCTTCCAAAAAACATAAAAAGCAATCTATATTCATTCATACAAATTAGTCCCTGGGCTAGCTAGATTAAGCCACAACGATCCAAAAAAAAATAGAAATTATTAAAAATGGGACAAAAATCACTTACAATGCAAGGTAAATTGCTTAGTCGAAACTTCCTCCTTAGTTTATAAATGGTGGCCAGTTCACTAAGGTAATTTTGAAAAAGATGGTGCCTTAATTTGATCTTTTCTTTTATTAATTTAACTTGCATTACTTAATTACAAAATTAACTTTAATGATTTATTAAAATTTCCATAAAACCATGTCATAGATGTCCACTATCCATTTAATTAGTCTAATTTCCTTATAAGGGCCCTTACTTTAATATTGTATAGCTATTTAATACCTTTAGCTACTAGAACAGTACTTTTGCACTTTATGCGATTTAGTCTTTTTTATCAAATTAAGCATGCAAATGGTAAAATTTCTTAACGAATTTTGTATACGGTAATACTAACATGCTGTAAACATTAAATAATAATAAAATAAATACTTTCATGTCAAATTTTTTGTCCCAAAACCACTATTTCGATTTCACTAAAAACGGGCTATTACAACTCTCTCCCTAAAGGAATTTTCATCCCCGAAAATCTTACCAGAAAAGAGGTTCAGATATTGTTTTCTCATAGC
Source organism: Gossypium schwendimanii (assembly GCA_013677275.1). Classification (NCBI taxonomy): domain Eukaryota; kingdom Viridiplantae; phylum Streptophyta; class Magnoliopsida; order Malvales; family Malvaceae; genus Gossypium; species Gossypium schwendimanii. Next base: position 9,112 of record JABFAF010278797.1, read on the forward strand.
TTCCTCTGGTTCCCAGGTGGCTTCCTCTATCCCGTGACATTTCTAAAGAACCTTTACTGAAGCTATGTTCTTATTTATCAATTCTTTAACCTCTCAAGCCAAAATCCTAATCGGTTCTTCCTGTATTACATATCAGGCTAAACCTTGACATTTGCCAGTGAGATAACATGTGAAGAGTCAGATCGATACTGTGTAAAATAGATACGTGAAACACATTATGAATCTTTTCTAACTCTGATGGAAAAGCTAAATGATATGCTACTGGTCTAATTCTTTCAATAATCTCATATGGCTCGATAAATCGCGGACTTAGCTCTGCTTTAGACAAAAATGATGAACTTTCTTCCAGGGCGATACTTTCAAGAATACTCTGTGCCAACTTGAAATTCAATGTCTTTACGTTTAAGATCCGCATATGATTTCTTTCTATTTGAAGCTGCTTCCAAACTATCTCGAATCATTTTTACTTTTTCTTCAATCTCTCGAATCAAATCAACCCCGTGAATCTTATTCTTACTAAGCTTAGTCCAATACAGTGGAGTTTGAAATTTACGACCATAAAAAGCTTTGTACAACACCATCTTTATGCTCAACTGATAACTATTATTGCACGTGAACTCAATCAACGGTAAATATTTCTCCCAATTGCCTTCAAATTCTAACACACAACAACGAAGCATATCCTCTAGTATCTAAATTACTCGCTCGATTTGACCATCGATTTGAGGATGAAATGCAGTGCCAAAATGCAATGGCGTACCTAAAGCTTCCTATAACTTTTTCCAGAATCGCAATGCAAACTGTGGATCTCTAACCAAAATTATAGAAACTGGCACTCCGTGTAATCTGACAATCTTAGCAACATATAACTCAACTAATCGCTCAAGGGAATTATTTGTACGTACCGAAATAAAATGTACAAACTTCGTCAGATGATTAATGAAAACCCAAATTGCATCTTTCTTTCTCAGAGACAAGGGTAAAACCGTTACGAAGTCCATCGTAACTCACTTCCGTTTCCATTCCAGTGTCATCACTAGCTGTAATACCTTGAAGGTACCGAATGTTCAGCTTTAACTTCCTGACAAACTAAACATCTTGATACGAAGTAAAAAATCTCCCATTTCATTTTCAGCCACTAGCACATCTATTTCAAATCACTGTACATCTTATTACTTCTCGAATGAATAGACAAACTACCATTATGAGCTTCTTGTAAAATCTTTCGAATGAGCTCTATATTCTTTGGTACACAAATCCTGCCTCTAAAAAATTGACAATCAATGGATCCAATATGAAATTCTGAATCAGAAATTAACTTACTTTGTGTCTGTTTAGCTAGCAACTCGTCATCACACTTCTAAACCTCACAGATATACTATAAAAACATCAGTTTAACTTTCAACTCATCTAAAATTGAACCATCATCTGATAATGTCAGTCGCGTATTCATCACTCGCAAAGCAAATAAAATCTTTCTACTCAGTGTATCTGTAACTACATTCGCTTTACCCAAATGATAATCAATAATCAAATCGTAGTCTTGCAATAACTCGAGTTACCTATGCTGTCTCAAATACAGATCTTTCCGTGACATTAGATACTTTAAACTCTTATGATCCATAAAGATATGCCACTTTTCGTTGTACAAATGGTGTCACCAAATTCTCAATGCAAACACTATAACTGTCAGTTCTAAATCATGTGTCTGATAATTCTTTTCGTGCGGCTTTAACTGTCTTGAAGCATAAGTTATTACTTTACTTTACCTTCTTGCATCAAAACACAGCCTAAACCATTTAATGATGCATCACTAAAAATCACAAATTCTTTACCCGATTCAGGCTGACCTAGTACTGGTGCCTCATTCAACAGTGCTTTCAACTAATTGAAACTTTGCTAACATTTCTGATGAAATTTTTATATGGTAAAATTAACATGCTGTAAACATTAAAATAATAATAAAATAAATACTTTCACGTTAGATTTGTGGTCCCAAAACTACTATTTTAATTTCACTAAAAATAGGTTGTTACAATTCTGCTGAAACAATCACAGGCAAAGTAGAAGCATTACCTAAATAAACATATTTTAAATGTGAGGGAAGTACCTTCAATTCTAATTTAGGTGGCTCTTCAATTGACACTTTCAGCTGAATGTAATCTCTACTTTCTAACTCCAAAGACTCAAAGTAGGATTACAAATTAAATCCCCTTTGATTAGCTTCTAGCAAAGCTAAGTATTCCTCCCCCTCTTCATCACTTGGAGGGTTTGATGTCAAAATTTTCTCCAATGGGTCCTCAACATAGTTGAGTTCCTTTTCCATGATTAATTCCTTTAAATCAGACACTATAGAACATTCATCAAGTGTGTCAGGAAATTGCATAGACTTAAAAACATTAAATGTAACCTGATTGTCCTGAACACGCATAGTAAGCTCACCCTTCTGCACATCGATAAGGGTCTTTCTAGTTGCTAGGAAAAGCCTTCCTAGGATAATTGGCACCTCTTTATTTGCTTCAGAGTCTAGAATAACAAAGTCAGTAGGAAAAATAAATTTATCTACACGCTCCAATACATCCTCAATTTTTCTTTTTGGGTGTGCTAAAGATCAATCTGCTAATTGAAGTGTAACCGTAGTAGGTCTAACTTCACATATCCCCAATTTTCTGAATATGCACTTGGGCATCAAGTTAATGCTTGCACCCAAATCACATAGTGCCTTACCACAATACGTTGCTCCAATGTTGCAAGGTAGGGTAAAACATCCAAGATCCTTCAACTTTGGGGGTAGTTTATCTTGAAGATATGCACTGCATTCTTCGTTAAGGCTACCGTCACAAATTCTCCTAGTCTTCATTTCTTGGACAGGGTATCCTTCATGAATTTGATGTAATTTGGCATTTTTTCAAGTGCTTCTACCAACAAAATATTGTTATGAAGTTGCTTGAGTAAGTCTAGAAACTTTTGGAACTAGACTTTCTGTTTCTACTTTTGAAGCCTTTGAGGGTAAGGTGGTGGAGGCTTCATTACTAGAACTGGTTGATTTATCTTATGTAGCAATTCTGCATCTAACAAAGTTGTTAGTTTGTCAAAATTGATTGGTTCAGAAGTTACCTTATCAGATTTTACAGATTTTAGTTATGGTGAAACTGGAATTTCAACACTCAGTTGAACTTCCATTGAGTCTTGACCATAAGTTGGCTCCTCTTTAAATTTGACAGTGTTGGGTTCTAATGTCTTTTCGCTCCTCAATGTAAATGCTTTACAATGCTCCTTCCCCAAATTTCTTGGATTCTCTATATCACTGGGCAAAGTACCTTGTGGACGATTTCTGAGTCAGTGGCAAGCTGACCCATTTGGTTTTCTAGGTTTTTCAATGTGGTTGATTGGCTTTGGATTAAGGCATCATTTTTTGCTTATGTATGCCTTCAACAAGTTTTCTAAGCCATTGGAAGTTTTAGCTTAAGGTTGCTTTTGAACTTGTTGGGTAAAAGTAGGTGGTTGGATCAATCTTGGTTGGGCATAAGCATTTTGGGTCTAGCTCCTTGGTTACTCCAAGAGAAATTTGGGTGGTTTCGCCAAGATGGGTTAAAAATTGGATTACAGTCCTTGGCTTCCTAGATTTTAGTTTTGATTACCCATGTAATACACAGATTCTAGGTTTGATGGACATTCTTCAAATAAATGTCCTTCCCCACAATAAACACAGGCTATATTTTCAAATTGATTGGGTGGCTGAGCTACAAAACTGTTAAACCCATTAGTGGTAAAATTTTTCAGCACTGAGGAAATTGAAGATACCTGAGATGCAAGTGAAGTAAAAGCGTCCACTTCATCTACTCCAGCGACTCATCTTTCTGACATTACTCGATTGGTTGGCCATTGATTATTATTACTGGCAATTCTCTCAATGATTTCATAAGCCTCGTTATAAGACTTAGAAAGGAAAGCACCATTAGTACAAGCATCCACTACCATCCTTGTGTGAGCATTGAGACCATTATAGAACATCTCAAGTTGGAAGCAATGTGGGATTCCGTGATGAGGGCACTTCTGTAATAATTTTTTGTAGCTTTCCCATGCCTCATACAAGGACTTATCATCCATTTGTTGGAAGGTAGTGATCTCGTTCCTTAACTTAGCATTCTTACTAGGTGAAAAATACTTCATGAGGAATCTTTTTGCTAACATTGGCCATGTGGAAATGGAAGTTGGTGGCAATATGTTCAACCAGGCTCGAGCTTTGTCCACTAGCGAATATGGGAATAGCTTTAATCGTAGCACATCTTCGGGTTCCCTGACTAACTTGAAAGAATCACTTACCTCCATAAATAGTCTTAAGTGAAGATAAGGATCTTCGGTAAGTATTCCACTGAATCGACCCATTGTCTAAAGCATCTAGAACATGATTGGCTTCAACTAGAATTGTTGTGCCTCGATTTTAGGTCTCTTAATACTCAAATTAAGATCATGAAATACTGGCACAACATACTGTCTTTGAGCTCTATCCCTATCATCAGCAATAAGGATAGGATTTTGAGCAGCATTTGCTTTGTTTCCTTGATTTGAATTTTCGAAGTTCATCTCTTCTGTCCTTCTCAGACTTTCTTGTGTCCTTCGTTGTCGAAAATATCTTTCCATCTCAAGGTCTACAAAGAGTAAATCGATAATTCAATCAATACTCATAAACACCTGAAACACTGACAGAAAAATTAATTAAGTTAAAATTGAATAGAAAAATAAACCAAAATGCAAAATTCACAAATTCACAAATAATGAATTTTAAAAACAATCCCCGGCAATGACGCCAAAAACTTGGAACGACAGAAATATGCAAGTGTACACAATTGCAACAAGTAATAAAGTGACAAGTAAATATCGATTTATCGTACCCACAGAGACTGCAAAAAGAATTATTTATGAATGCAATTAAAAACACTTTGTTAAAGAAAAAATATTTTGATTTTGAAGAAGTGATTAACAACTAAGTAAAATAAAATAAAATAAAAATAAAAGTTCCAATGCATAATTACAAAAGATGATTTTAATCAAGATGACATAATTGTGTTAGATTAATTACATTTCTTAACTTAGAATTTCTAAACTCATGTTCATGNTGTTACGAATAAATTCACGGTAACTCGGTAATTTGCTAACTACTGTACATACATACTTATTAAATTAACTAATCTCTTGAACATTTTCCAATGCCAATTCAAACAATTAATCAATCTTCATAAGCACATAAAAATTAAGTGAGGTAACAATGTATTCCTACCTTGAAATAGTTTAATCACAATAATCTTGTGAGTTATGTAAGGCTAAAGTATCGTCTAATACCATCGCTAAATTAACCCTCAGCTACCTTAGAAGATTAAACATGCATTGATTAAGTATTGTGTCCATTAATTACAATTTCAACAAGATTAAATAATTAATTCATTATTTACCTTACAATTATAATGCAAGAATAACTTAATCATGATTTTACTTAATCAAACAACTTACCAAGTCTTATAACATCACAAACATAGTTTTATTCTCGCTCGAGCTCGAGTGATTGGTCCACTAGGGAGCTTGATTGGATCCCATTTGGAGTCAGTTGAGTCCTTGGGCGAGTTCGTATCATTCCCCCCTCTTCAAGGTGATTTGTCCTCAAATCGTCGCCTACATCAAAAAGAGACAAGTTAGATACGTTAAAACTCACACTGACATGATACTTACTTGGTAGGTCCAATCTATATGAGTCGCCAATGATTGGCTCCAACACTTTGAACGAACCATCATCTCTAGGTAGTAACATTTCAGGACGATTCATTCTTAAATCGAGCCATTTGCTGGAAAAGAATTTTTGTTATTTATGGTTCCTTGAATTATATCCTCCTTTCATCGGGTTGGCAACAAATCTTTCCGAAACTTGAAAGTCAAGAACAATTTCAGTAAACAAATTAAATTGAAGGATTTCTTTCAACGCATTGCTTACACGATCTTGGAACAATTCAAAGATTTTGAAATTCATATAAACATAATGAATATCAAGCGTTCCTTCCCAAAGATGTAAACTCAAGTTAACTCTAGGATCAAAAACAAGATTTTGTCTTACCATTTCAATCTGACTCCAGAGTTTCATAGCTGGCAACATAGAAGAAACATGAAGAAATTGAAAGTTATAATCATGCAAGACATGTTTAAATCCTTTCAACCACAATGTAGAACAATAATCTCCGAAATCAAAGATTTGATTTTGACTTTGTACATCATTAGAGTTGACATATTTGGCTTTTGAAAATAGTGATAAATAATGGAGCAATTGAAGATGGACAACATGTTTATACAAAATAAAACTACAATGCTCACCTTCGTTCAACAAAAGTTTAGGAAAATTTCCTTCATGTTCGAACACATAGTTGGGATCACGTATGTTCGAATACAATAGGAATTTTTTGTGCAGCAACAATTCAATCATGCTAGACGAATAAGATTTAGGCACAAGTATGTACAAACAATCAAAACTTTCAAAATTTCCTTGAATGGAAAATGATATCCGTAAAATTTTCTTACATTGATTTTGCTTGCTTATTTTCGAAAAGAATGTAAAGACATAGTGCAGCAACAATGCAATCATGTTTGACAAATGGAATATAGACATGGGTATGTGTAAGCAATCAAAACTTATTGAATTCCATCGAAATGGCAGCTGATCCACAAAATTTGCTTACATGAAATTAAAGAATTCTCATAGCATTCTAAATCGAGCAGATTAAGCTTTTTACATGAAAACTCTTTATCACAAACAACAATGAAATTTTGTTGACATATGGTTGGACCAAAGACATCAATGTCCAATTTATCTTGCAATTCAATTTTATTTGAATCAACAAGAAACAAACAATGAAAGAAACATTTTAAGACACCATTCAAAACATATTCAACAGCTCTATTCCATGTATAACAACAAAACTAGTCATTATAAAGAATTTTTTTAAATAAACAACATGGGAAAATTTGTCAACGAAATTGAAAGAGTTCCAATCTAATTGAATCTCGGTAAGTTCCTTACCTTGCTTACCTTTGGAGATGTTAAGAACATTTTTACTTTCCAACTTACCCTTTTCGATCAATAGGAACTGTCTCTCATCAGTAAGGTAATGAAGTTGGAACCTGTCCATAGGTGGAACTTTACAAACCTAAAATGAAGAGAAATCAACTGGCATCTTTGAATGTGGGTTAGCAAAAATAGTCCTCCCCTTAGTTGATTACTCTCTTCATTCGTTTCTTTGTCTGGCTCTTTCTCTTTTTGCAACTCATTTTCTTTTTTCTCAATTGTTTTCAACTCTTCCATTTCTCTCTTTTTTTCTTACTCATTTTCTTTTTTAATGTTCTTTTCTTGTTCGCACTCTTTTTCTTTCTCTTTTCTATCAATTTCTTTTTCTTCTTCGGATGGTTCATGGAGTTATACTTCTTGTCTTTTTGTTCTTTTAATTTCCTTTTCTTTTATTCTTTCACTACAAGATGGGGTTGATATAAAATAATCAGAATAAGAAAATTTTTGTTGGGTAGAAGTGGAAGGATTTACAGATAAGACATGATTAACTCTTCATGATTGAACCTCCATGGATGAATATTTTGCTGCACTCGAAGAGATACTTGTGCCTTCTCGATTGTTACCTCGAAAAGCTCCAAGCTCGTGGTTTGCTTTCCTTTGAATTGAATCCCTCAATGAATAAGAATCACGACAGGGATCTCTTCTCAATAAATAATAAGACGATGGACTCCTTGACAATCTTGCTTTTATACGATCTAACTTCTTTTTTTTTGCATTTTCTCGGTTTGAGATCGCATAATCCTTCACATTTCTTCCCTCGTCATTTGCAATTTGAACTCAAAGAGTTCTTGGGACATGATTTTAGTAAAGGATTAGAAAACAAAAGTAGCATTAAATAGATATGAACCTCACCACAAACCTCACTTAAATCTCTCGCAAATAAAATATAATAGATGACACACCACTCGTGTTTTCGGTCGATTATTTGGCTTTCACCTCATTGATGAACTCTCATCTCTATGCTTTTTACCACTCAAGTTCACCTCTCGAATTCTTAGAGATTTCCTTAGACTTATTAGAAAGCTCGTAGATTAGCTTCAAAAGGCTAAAAACAAAAGGAATGATGATAGATGATAGGTAGGCTTGAAAGAAGACGATTTTCAAAGAGTGTGGCTGAAAAAATAACTTTTAAGAACAAATAAGAAAGATCAAGAAATAAAACACTTTGTAAACTGGCTTTTCTTTTGTCGAAATACACAAAACCCGAACTGCCACTTTTGTATTTTCAGCTTTTGTATTTTGCACACTTTTTTCTTTTATATTTGAAATAAATTTTTTTAATTCAAAACCCTTTTTTAACTTCTCTTCAATCTGGGAGTATGAAAAATGATAAGAACGTACTTACTTTGAAAAGCTCTGATACCAAATGATAGGAACTCGTTACAAGGTGTAATTGAATCGTTGAATGCCTGATCGATAAATTAAGCAGTTTTCGTTTTGGTTTAACAAAGGGCTAAATTTTAAAGAAGATAGTTTTAAAAGTAGCAAATAAAGTAAAGATAGAAAGATGGAAGGATGGTTTAAATGAACTTAAAACAAGAATGAACCCGTAATAGTGATTAGGTACCCGATTCTTAAACATTTTAAGGTGGATGATGGATAGTTGGATAGGACCATGACCCACTATCTAGCAAGAGAGGAACCAAACGGTATAAGGTTAAACGTCACACTCTTAGAGTGATAAGTTCAAGAAAAGAACAAGTTTGACTCCACTAGCTAAACTAGATAAGTCAAATTGAATCTCGAAGAACAATGAGAGTGAACAACTTACAAAGTCTATATATTTCATAAAATTTCAAAATCAACTAACTTACAAAATCTTTACAACGGAACTATTTATAGGCTGATGGCTATCCAGCCGAGCAGACATAAATTAAATGCAAAGGGATTTAGCTAAGTTAATAACTAGCTAAAATAATCCAATGAACTCAATCAATTGAGGTGCCGAACAACCTTGGTTCATAGCTTTAATGAATAACCTGAAAGAAGCTTTGTTCGGTGAATGAAGTTTATGGCTGGTGGTGTACCGAAAGAGGAGTCAGCTGGTGAGTGTATTTGAGGGCAGCTAATGGCCTTTGGGTGTGAAAAGTTGGTTATGAAGAGACTTAGAGTGTGAACAGTAAGCACCGAATGGTCTCTTGAAATGTTAGCTAATTAGCTCACAACTGTTGGTTCAAATTCATGAATAATTTAGTTGAATGAATGTACCAACCAACTCTCAAAATACATGCACAATCGGGTGCATGTTCTTCTTTAAGTAGCTTCGTTGAATCTAGAAGATACATGTATGTCCAGCTAAAAAATAGCTCACAACATTCTTGCATTATCGGGTGCATTCTCTACATTAATGAGCTATAATGAATCAGCATGGTGCATGTACGTCCAGCTGCATATGCATGAAATCTATTTGCATGTTCAATTACCTGCCAAGACAAATGAAACACCTAGTTAAAGCATTAACAAGGCCATTTAAACACACAAATAATTATGTATTAAACTAAGACATATTTAAGAATTTTAACTTAATAGCATACATTAAGTCTGTCCGAAAACTAAACACACTTAATAGACAAACAAAAAACATGAATTAAATATGTAGCGTGCTAAGACATAATAAAGGTCGAATGACAAAATTAATAGATTCAATCATCAAAAACCATAAAGCATGTAATTAAATCTGTAGGAAACTAAAACATAATTAAACAAGCTAAATATTTAAAATGTCTAAATCTTAGCAGCTGAGTTAGCTAGCTAAGTCAAATTCAACTTCAAATAAATTGAAGAATTTCCTTGTTGAACCATCCAACACTTGATTGCCTAGTCTATTTGTAGTTTCCTTCCAAACTCGATCTACTAAAGCTGTTATTGACTCTTTAAATAGTTTCACTTAAGCTCGAGTGATTGGTCTACTAGGGAGCTCGATTGGATCTCGTTTGGAGTCAGTTGAGTCCTTGGGCGAGTTCGTATCATTCCCCCTCTTTAAGGCGATTTTTCTCAAATTGTCACCTACGTCAAAAAGAGACATGTTAGATACTTTAAAACTCGCACTAACATCATACTTACCTGGTAGGTCCAATCTATATGAGTCATCAATGATTGGCTCCAACACTTGGAACAGACCATCATCTCTAGGTAGTAACATTTTAGAACAATTCATTCTTAAAGCGGGCCATTTCTGGGAAAAGAATTTTTATTGTTCACGATTCCTTGAATTATATCCTCCTTCCATCAAGTTGAACACAAATCATTACGGAACCTGAAAGTCAAGAACAATTTTAGTAAACAAATTAAATTGAAGGATTTCTTTCAATGCATTGCTTACACAATCTTGGAACAATTCAAAGATGTTGCAGTTCGTATAAACATAATGAATATCAAGCGTTCCTTCCAAAAGATGTAAACTCAGGTTAACTTAGGGATTAAAAACAAGATTTTGTCTTACCATTTCAATCTGACTTTAGAGTTTCATAGCTGGCAACATAGAAGAAGCATGAAGTAATTGAAAGTTATAATCATGCAAGACATGCTTAAATCCTTTCAGCCACAATGTAGAACAATAATCTCTGAAATCAAAGATTTGATTTTAACTTTGTACGTCATCAGAGTTCACATATTTGGTTTTTGAAAATAGTGATAATTAATGGAGCAATTGAAGATGGCCAACATGTTTATACAAAATAAAACTACAATGCTTACCTTCTTTCGACAAAAGCTTAGGAAAATTTCCTCTAGGTTTGAACACATAGTTGGGATCATTTATGTTCGAATACAATAGGAGTTTTTCATACAGCAACAATTCAATCATGCTAGACGAATAAGATTTAGGCACATGTATGTACAAACAATCAAAACTTTCAAAATTTCCTCGAATGGACGACAATATCTGCAAAATTTTCTTACATTGATTTTGCTTTCTTATTTTTGAAAAGAATGTAAAGACCTATTACAGCAATGATGCAATCAGGTTTGACAAATGCAATTTAGACATGGGTATGTGTAAGCAATCTAAACTTACAGAATTCCATCAAAATGGCAACTGTATCTACAAAATTTGCTTATATGAAATTAAAAAATTCTCATAGCATTCTAAATGGAGTAGGTTAAGCTTGTTACGTGAAAAATCTTTATCACAAACGACAATGAAATTTTGTTGACATATGGTTGGAACAAAGACATCAATGTCCAATTTATATTGCAATTCAATTTTATTTGAATCAACATGAAACAAACAATGAAAGAAACATTTCAAGACACCATTCGAAACAGATTTAGCAGCTCTATTCTATTTATAACAATAAAACAAGTCATTATAAAGAATTTTTTTAAATAAACAACATGGGCAAATTTGTCAACAAAATTCAAAAAGAATGTAACACCCCAAACCTGACCCAAACGTTATGGCCGAATCTGGCGTGTCACATCAAAGCATCGATCAAAAATTGAGTTTGTCGTTAAAGGTTCATTTCTATTTTTAAATCCTTTTGCTCGAGTTTAGCAAATCATCACATCAAAAACGTTTACCAATGTCTAGCATTGATACTTTAGGTTATTCCAATTTCGAAAGCTACTAAAGTATGGAATGTAAAAAAGTTTGTTTTTTGTGTTTTTGGAAAATTGTTGTTAATTTTGAAAATTCATGTTTAACAGTTTTAAATAAGGAAATCTAAAGCCCTTTTTAAAAAAAATTAATCCCTCAAAGGCCTTATAACAGAATTAAAACCCAAAATATAAAATTCAAATGAAAAGTTTACAGCAGAGCGTCAGCGATCATGTGGCCACGTCAGAGTCTCTCGAAGCTCCAAATTGCCTAAGGCTAGGGATTACCTACACAGTTAAAAAGAAGGGTGAGTTTACGAAAACTCAGTGTGTAATCCCTTATAATACAAACAGTCAGAGATACGGTATGTAGAAACAGATTGGGCTTGAGCCCATTAACAGAATCAGGTGGACCTAAGCCCATTACAGAATTAGTATCAGATGCAGATATGCACACATAAATCCAGCCCAATCCAACTAATAGACCACCTGTACCAACCAACACACCTTGTGGGGATAAAATCGAACCACCCAGCCAACACACCAAGCCTAGCACCAGTTGCGGCACTAAGTCAACAAAATGGCTAAAAGCCATAAATATCGTAGCAACGCTGCCATTAACAGAACAGCTAAAAGTCATAAGTAGAAAGGCAATACGCCTTAAACAGAATGGCTACAAGCCATACACTTTCTCCGTCAATATTAACCTGACCCTATGCAAAATGACATGCCATGTAGGATGTCATACTCAGAATCAGTCATATCGTTCACAGTTAAGTCAATCAAACTATAACACAAATCAGTCATTTACCCTCGAGGGGTAAAATAGTCATTTACCCTCTAGGGGCACTACAGTCATTTTACTTTACCTTTTACAACCTTTTTGAGGGTCTACAGTAACCTCGTGCGACACAGATAACCTAAATGGTCATAACGGTGTAAATGGGCCCAAGGCCCATATTCGGCCCAAGTGGGCCCACATGCTCGTGTGGCCCATTTAGGCCAAATTCAGTCACAACTATGTGAACTACATAGCCTAGACCAATATTCATCACTTAACATGGATTTTATTCGTGTGGGGCCCATGAGCCCATTGGCCCAATAAGGCCCATAATGGCCCAAGAGCACGAGAACGCTCGTGGTGGCCTCTACGGTCAAACACCATGTTTTGTTGGCTCAGTTCACCACACGAGCATTCGCACGCCCATGTGGCCTCAATCTCCGTATTTTTGGCTTTTTGACTTTTGTCGATTCACAGAAGAGACAGTGTGATTACACACACTCTTTTGACTTTACGACAATGATGATTTACGGTGTACAGATACACACCTAACTACGAAATTGAGTTAGCAGTTCACTGCCAAGGCCTACATTCATTCAACGTACACCGTCCGTTTTCCCATCATTAATGTTCACAATACTTAAACCCAAATTGTCACTCACTACTCACCTTGAATGAATGAGAATTGCTTAATGCCCTTGGATCGCCAAATAAGAATCGATCACACAACCTCGCTGATTATTTTCCTGAACAATGAAACCTATAAGACTGGGTTGTTTACAAAAAATAAGGCTTAAGGCCCAATATTAAAATGCAGCACCATCGACGAATAAGCCAACTTACCCCTTTCACATATACAATTGAAAAAGGAAAGAAGAATCTTGAATGCCTTAGCACTCTCGAAGAACCCTCTTAAATCGTGATGATTGTAGTACGTGAGAAAAGAAATAACAATCGGTAAGTAAGGTTATTTAGTTTTAAGAAAAAAATAGAGAATAGCTTTTGATCACTTATCGGTAGTTAGAACCTTTGCAGTAGATCGATGCAGAGAAGGATTAGCAACAGTGATATTCAGCCAGCCAAGAATAGAAGGTGAACACAAGTTAAAAGAAGAGAAAAGTAAGGTTTGGCTAGGCTATGAAAGAATCTGATTGCAGAAGAAAAGAGGTAAGGAAAAATAGATGTTAGGTTCAGCCAAGAAGAGAAAAAGAGCATAGCAAAGATGCAGAAAAGGAATAACACAAATGGTCAGTTTCGTAGCACAAAAAGAACTAGAGGGAGCCTGACAAAAAGATGTACAAGTGGTCAGTTTTAGTTTCGACACTAGAGAAAAAGAAAGAGAAGTCCAAAACCCTAAATGTTAGAGAGGAAATTCAGCACCTATACACTCACCAATTGTCGAAATGCACCAAATGAGTTCCCCTAGCTAAATTTGTACATAGAAGTTGTACGATTCGGCTACAACACTCCTCTCCTCCAAATCCCTTGAAAATCTCCTCAAATCTCTCCCCTTATCCCTCCTTGATACCCTCCATAACAACCTCCAAGACCCATTCAAACTCTTACCCAACAGAGTTTGAAACCACCTCAAACTCCTACTGCCTCATGCTAGCAAAATAAATATCCTTATTTCTTGCAATGAGATTTGAACCCAAGCTCTCGCATCAGCCAATTCACGCCACTTGCCTCCTTGCCACAAGCTCTTCTTGTGTCACATTTTGTCTTCAATTAGTTAACAAGTCTAAAGGCCAAAGCCCAAGTTCCTTCAAAAGAAAAACCAAAATAAATTTCAAGAGCCAAGACTTGAACCCAAGTTCCCTTGTAACCTTAATAACACCACAACAACTAGACCACAAGCTTCCTTATGATATTTTTTTAACATAATAATTTAAAAGGCCTACATCCAAGCATCCAGGGTTTTATCCACTTAAAACCAAAATTTTTGCTAAAGCCCAGGTTTGAACCTAGGACTTTTCCAACTCCTCTCTGGACCCTTAACCACTAAAGCAAACATACTTTTGTGTACAATTTCCTAACCGTTCCCTTGCTCAAGGCCCAATACTTCTAGGCCCAAATTCCAAGGCATTACAGAGTTCCAATCTGATTGAATCTTGATAAGTTCCTTACCTTGCTTACCTTTGTAGATGTTAAGAACTTTTTTACTTTTCAACTTACCCTTTTCGATCATTAGGAACCGTCTCTTATCAGTAAGGTAATGAAGTTGGAACCTGTCCATTGGTGGAACTTTACAAACTGAAATGAAGAGAAATTAACATGCATCTTTGATGTGGGTTAGTAAGAATAGTCCTCCCCTTTATTTGATTACTCTATTCATTCGTTTCTTTTTCTGGCTTTTTCTATTTTTTCATGCTCTCGTTTATTTTTAAAAACTCACTTTCACTCTTCTTTTCTCTTTCTTTTTCTTTTTGCAACTCATTTTCTTTTTTCTTAATCATTTTCAACTCTGCCATTTCTCTCTTTTTTTTGACTCCTTTTCTTCTTCAAAGTTCTTTTCTTGCTCGCACTCTTTTTCTTTCTCTTTTCTTTCAATTTCTTTTCCTTTTCAATTTTTTTCTTCTCGTTTTTGCACTTCACTTTCTTTTACCTCTCGCACTCTTTGTTTTACAATAGAAGAGTTTATCTTAAGTTGATCCTCGTACACTTATTTTGGAGTAAGTGGCACTAAGGTTACTTTCTTCCCTTGATGCTAAAATGTGTACCAATTGGTATAGCCATCATGAATGACCCTTCAATCCAATTGCCATGGCTTTCCTAGCAGCAAATGGTAGGCGTGCATAGGCACCACTTCACACATAACCTCGTCTTGATACTTGCCAATGGCAAAGGCAACGATCACTTGTTCAGTAACCTTGAGTTTGCCTCCGTCGTTAAGCCATTGCAGCACATAGGGGTGCGGATGCTTGGTAGTGGTTAAACCAAGCTTTTCCACCATAATAGTGTTGGCCACATTTGAGCAACTTTCACCATCAATGATGAGTCTACAGACTTTACATTGGACATAGCAGCAGGTATGAAAGAGATTTTCTCGTTGCTGCTCGTTCTCCACACTTTGAAGGTTTAAACTTATCCTGATTGCAAGGGCTTCACCATCGACAGCATGTGGCAAATCTTCTTTTTTTTTGTTGAATTGTTCATGGAGTTCTACTACTTGTCTATTTATTTTTTTAATTTCCTTTTCTCTCATTCTTTCGCTACAAGATGGGGTTAATAGAAAATAATTAGAATGAGAAGATTTTTTTGGGTAGAAGTGGAAGGATTTACAGATAAGACATGATCAATTCTTCGTGATTGAACCTCCATGGATGAATATTTTGGTGCACTCGAAGAGACACTTGTGCCTTCTCGATTGTTACCCCGAAAGGCTCCAAGCTCGCAGTTTGCTTTTCTTCAACTTGGACAAAGGGCTAAATTTTAAAGAAAGCTTTAAAAACAGCGGATAAAGTAAAGATAGAATGATGGAAGGATGGTTTAAATGAACTTAAAACAAGAATGAACCTTAATAGTGATTAGGGACCCAATTCTTAAATGTTTTAAGGTGGATGATGGATAGTTGGATAGGATCGTGACCCACTATCTAGCAAGCAAGGAACCCAACAGTATAATGTTAAACGCCACACTCGGAGAGTGATAAGTTTAAGAAAGGAACAAGTTTGATACCACTAGCTAAACTAGATAAGTCAAATTGAGTCTCAAAGAAAAATGAGAGTGAACAACTCATAAAGTCTATATATTTCATAAAATGTCAAAATCAACTAACTTAGAAAATGTTTACAAAGGAACTATTTATAGGCTGATGGCTATCCAGGCGAATAGAAAGAAATTAAATGCAAAGGGATTTAGCTAAGTTAACTTAATAACCAGCTGAAATAATCTAATGAACTCAATCAATTGAGGTGTCCAAAAGCCTTGGTTCATAGCTTTAATAAATGAGCTGAAAGAAGCTTTGTTTGGTGAATGAAATTTATGGCTGGTGGTGCACCGAATAAGGAGTCAGCTGGTGAGTGTATGAGGGCAGCGAATGGCATTGGAGTGTGAAAAGTTAGTTATGAAGAGACTTGGAGTGTGAATAGCAAGCACCAAATGGTCTCTTGAAATGTTAGCTAATTATCTCACAACTGTTGGTTGAAATTCATGAATAATTTAGCTGAATGAATGAACCAACCAAAATACATGCACAATCCAGTGCATGTTCTTCTTTAATGTAGCTTCGTTGAATCTGAAAGATACATGTATGTCCAGCTAAAAAATAGCTCGTAACATTCTTGCACTGTCGGGTGTATTCTCCACATTAATGAGCTACAATGAATCAGCATGGTGCATGTACGTCCAGCTGCATATGCATGAAATCTATTTGCATGTTCAGTTACCTGCCAAGACAAATGAAACACCTAGTTAAAGCATTAACAAGACCATTTAAATACACAAATAATTATGTATTAAACTAAGACATATTTAAGAATTTTAACTTAATAGCATACATTAAGTCTGTCTGAAAACTAAACACACTTAATAGACAAACAAAAAACATGAATTAAATATGTAGCGTGCTAAGACATAACAAAGGCCGAATGACAAAATTAATAGATTCAATCATCAAAAACCATCAAGCATGTAATTAAATCTTTAAGAAACTAAAACATAATTAAACAAGCTAAATATTTAAAATGTCTAAATCTTAGCAGTTGAGCTAGCTAGCTAAGTCGAACGCAGCTTCAAATAAATTGAAGATATCCCTTGTTGAACCATCCAACACTTGATTGCCTAGTCCATTTGTAGTTTCCTTCCAAACTTGATCTATTGAAGCCGTTATTAACTCTTTAAATCATTTCGCTCGAGCTTCAGTCATTGGTCTACTAGGGAGCTTGATTAGATCTCGTTTAGAGTTAGCTGAGTCCTTGGGTGACTTTGTATAATTTGGTTGAGAAGGTTAAGATTTTAGAAGAGGTAAAATGGGTTGAATGAGAGAGAAGAGACAAGATCAAGACTTCGATTATGAGGGATTTTGGCTCGAGGAATTCTAACCCACATCCTACAAAGAGAGCTAATAGTAATAGATCTTGATAGAACCCAGTTGCAATTGGTACTAGAAATAGAACTCGAGAATGTGCTCACAGTGGGAAACCTCATCATGGGGAGTGTTGGAAGAAAATAGGAGTATGTTTGAGATGTGGATCTCTAGAGCACCTAATGAAGGACTATCCACGTATGAAAGAAAAGAGGAAATCACTACAACCATATCAAAATTGGAATCAAAGGGGAGTAAGTAATAACAAAATTGGTAATTCTAGATAGAGAGAAGCTGGTTAGGGTGCCAATTGCACTGAACCTAGATATCCTACTTTGGTTTAAACAGTAAGGTGTAGAGAGGGCCATGATGCAGCTGATGTCATCACAAATACTTTTACAATTAATTTTGTATAGTACTTTGCCTTGATAGATGTAGGTTCTACACATTCAGGTGTTGCCCACTCTATGTCTAATATAATGGGAATTATGGTAGAATACACTGCTAGTGATATAACTATACATAGTCCCCTAGTACAGTCTGTATATGTAAACAAAATCTATAGAAGATGTCTCTTAAAAATTTAGAAAGAGATGTTTTTAGCTAACTTGATGGAGCTACCTTTTGGAGATTTTGACCTTGTTTTGGGTATAGATTGGTTGAAAGAGAACCAAGTCCATTTAAACTGTGATACGAAATAGGTTACTTTCAAAACTTCAGCCAGAAAAGAGATAATTATACTTAAGGAGTGTTGGGATTACTTATCCAATGTGATCTCCAATTTAGTGGCTGAAAAGTTGGTTCAAAAGGGATGCTAGGCTTACTTAGCATACATCTCGGATACGAATGTTGATGAATCTGTGATGGACAACTCTAGTGTCTATTACTCCTTACCACATGGCACTTAAGGAGCTTAAAGAGCTAAAGGTGCAGTTACAAGAGTTATTGGATGATGGCTTTATAAGACCAAGTGTGTCGCCTTAGGGAGCTCCAATCTTTTTTGTAAAGAAAAAAGGATGGATCAATAAGACTCTGCATTGATTTTTGACAATTGGACAAGCTTACAGTAAAGAACAAGTACCCATTTTCGAGGACCGATGATCTATTCGATCATTTAGGGGTGCAACAATTTTCTCTAAGACTAACATGAGGTCAGGTTATTATTAGCTAAAGGTGAGAGAAGTTGATATACCACTTTTAAAAGTCGGTATAGTCACAATGAGTTCTTAGTGATGCCTTTTGGTCTTACTAATGGACTGGTTGCTTTTGTGGTCTTCATGAACTGAGTTTTCCAACCCTATTTTGATCAATTTGTGGTAGTTTTCATTGATGACATTCTGATTAATTCTAAGACTAAAATTCAGCATGAGGTGCACTTGAGAGTGGTTCAACAAACCCTTCGTGAGAAAAAGTTATATGCTAAGTTAAGTAAGTGTGAGTTTTAGCTCCGTGAAGTGATGTGTTTAGGTCATGTGGTATGAATTGAGGGTATTTGTATTGATCCAAAGAAGATTAAGGCTATTCGGGTTTGGAAGTAGCCTAAGAATGTTAGTGAGATTTGAAGTTTTCTTAGACTTGCGAGTTATTATAGGAGGTTTGTTGAAGGGTTCTCTTTGATTGTAGCTCCTATGCCTATGTTGTTGAGGAAGAGTGCCCCTTTCAAATGGATCGAGGAACAACAAAATAGTTTTGAAAAGCTTAAGTTTGTGCTGACTCAAGCACCTGTTTTGACTCAGCCCAAGCCTGGGAATGACTATTTGGTTTATAGTGATGCATCTCACATTGGTCTTTGTTGCATATTGATGCAAGACGCAAAGGTCGTGGCCTATGCCTCAAGATAGCTCAAACTACATGAGTGTAACTACACTACTCATACTGGTTACGGTAGTTTTTGCCCTTAAGATTTGGAGGCACTATCTATATTGTGAGAAATGTATTATTTACACGGATCACAAAAGCCTTAAGTACCTCTTAACACAATAGGAGTTAAAGTTGAGGCAGGAGAGATGGATGGAGTTACTAAAGGACTATGATTACACTATCGAGTACCATCCGAGTAAAGCAAATGTTGTGGCTAGATTGAGTTTGTACGAGGATGGAGGTTTACTTATGGAGATCTAAGTGAGACCTAGTTTAGTGGATGAGATTAAGTTGAAGTAGCCTTTGGATTCTTCTCTTGTGCCACAAGTTAAGCAAATTAAAGAAGTTAAGACTAAAAATTTTGGTTTCAATTCAGAGGGTGTTATGTGTTATCGTGGAAGATATCGTGTAGCTTTGGATACGGATTTGAGACAGTTCATTCTTTAAGAAGTGCATAGTAGCCTTTATGCTATGCATCCTAAAGGGAAAAAACTGTAACAGGATATTTGGGAAAAATATTGGTGGCTGGGACATAAGCGTGATGTAACCAAGTACATGGCTAAGTGTCTGTCGTGCGAATAAGTTAAAGCTGAGCACCAATTTCCTTTTGGGTTACTACAGCCTATTTAGATTCCTTAGTGGTTGTGGGAGCGTGTGACTATGGATTTTGTTAGTGGGCTACCTTTGGCACCATCTAAGAACGATTTAGTCTAGGTGGTTGTGGATAGACTAACTAAATTAGATCATTTTCTGCCAGTTCGCGCAGATTATTCATTATTAAAGTTAGCTAAACTTTATAGTTCTGAAATTGTGAGACTTTATAGGGTACTGGTATCAATCATCTCTGTGAGCGATCCTTATTTCACATCTTGAGTATGGAAGAAGTTGCTTGAGGCTCTCAATACACGATTGAACTTTAGTACGACATTTCATCCACAATCTGATGGGCAGTCATAAAAGCTTATACAAGTCCTTGGAGATATTTTGGGACAGTTGGGAAGAGCATTTGTAACCCCTCAAACTAGGCCTAGACGTTATAGCCCAATCTAAGCGATTACATGGGCCATAGAAATTGCGAAAACTTGAGTTGAAATAAATTGGTTTAATCTTTGAAAGAGTATGTTAGTTTTTCCCTTTAAATGCGATGTTTTTAAATACTACTTTGAAAGAAATCTTGTTCATTTTTGTAAAATATTGTGATGATCTTTAAAATTTAAGTTCATTCAATTGACTTTGTGGAAAACAAATTTTATTATGAGAATACTAAATCATTTAATCCATGTTAAAAATGTTAGAGTATGCCTAAAGACCAATCATGAGATGATTATAATAACATACTCATTTTACCTTGTTTATTAATATAAGGCAGAACCATTATTATTTTAGTTTATTTTCTGTTTATATAAATAAATTGTTATATAATAATGTCATTAGAATAATATGATTATTCTTAAAAGGTCCTTAGTCGAGTATTATTGTGGGCTTGGACAACAATAATGCATTAAGACTAATGTGTAGTTGATTGATGACAAAGTGTTGTCATTGACATGAGATGTAAAAATCAATACATGAGAATGTATGTAAGAGAACAATATATTGGAATGACCCCCTATGAGTGTGTTTCTTGGATTATTACGTAATAGTCACAACATTACTCATAGTGATTACTATGTATACGATCCTCAAACTTGAGATCATCATTACCCGAACATCGTGAGTCTTATATTTTGATAAAGTCAAACATCCACTATAACTAGTTGTTCTATAAACATTGATGTTGGATATACCACAACCTATGTAGTGGGATATGGCTAATCAATATAGAAATTGTCCCTCCTATATAATGGGAGCAATATCCTAGGCCACTTGATTGAGTGAGACTAGAAATGCATGGCCATGCTTGAATAAGTTGATATGAGATATCATACTTATT
>JABFAF010278901.1:0-11591 GCA_013677275.1 Gossypium schwendimanii
TTAAAATAATATTATTTTTGGAATAGTTAATCTGAAATCAAATTCTTTTGTAGAGTCCCAGTAGGAGTTAATTCTTCCACTGCTCAACCACCGAATACCCACTGTCGTCGACTTTTTGTAGACCATTAGAATGTCACCATCACAGCCGTCAGCACCCCGAGCTAGTTCGATTCTTGCTGATTTGGTCCGGGCCATCAACTAGTCCAGTCCAACCACCAGTTGGACCGTCAGCCCAGTTTTACATACCAGGCCTGATTTGACCAGTTGGTCTCGGTTTTGGGCTCCTAGGTTCAATTTATGATATTAGGTCCAATTTTCAACTTTAATTACCCATTGGGACAATTGTCTGACTTGAAAATTAATTTTAATTAATTTGATTAATTTAATTTTACTTGATAAAAATTAATTTTCCTAAAAATCATTTAGATTTTCCAAATTAATTTTTCACGAAAATTATTTAATCAAATTCTCTAGTTGAATAATTCTTACGACCACCCAATTTAATTCTACATCGAATAAATTAACTTAATTAAATTATTTCTAAAGTCGTAGAATTTTCTTTTGATTCAAATATAGCCCGATCGAGTTTTATTGGGCTAGCAGAAGGACCAATCAAACATATAAAATTAGGCTCTAGTAATTGCAATTATATAAAGAAGCATCGTTACGATAATTCACAATCATGGAGTCAGTCCACAAGAAGTACCATGATTGAAAACTCATTATTGTATACTCTTTACGAAAAATACTTATCCAACTGCTTTGTCCAAAAACATCGTCATGTGTGTGTTACCCTCATATGATATCCTTGATTCCTTTAAGTTAAATCAGTTCACTCAATACAATCTTATTTTATCTCATTGTTACTATTATGTCTTCTTAATGATTAATATGATCATTACCAACAAATGACTGTGATTAATTGCTCGTTCGAGAACAAGCAACCTATGGAATCGTTTCATATTTATCAATCCACACAACGCAAATGAGAGGATATTGTTAACTCTTTAATTGAGCTATGAATTCCACTATTGCTAGTAAAGCCGTGCCATACACAAGTGATGTACCCAACATATTGGCTATCGACTTGATCATCTTTAGAGTATAAGCCTCCACTTATATCAAAGCACATGAGTTACATATGCATGGTCAGTGACTAACTCAGGATTTAGGTAAATCACACCATCAATGTCACAAGTGAATTAACTCGCAAATAGATTAAGAATTAATTCATCTTGGGTCTAGTCCAATGTACCATTATTTCAATGAATACATCTATGTATTTACTCATGGAATCAATTGCTCCGATTGCCAGGATTAGTCATCTCCCCGATTGGAATTGTAGACGACATGATAATCCTTCTAATTATTTGAATCAAATGCTCACTTTGATTATTTTACGGGATTACAAACTTGTTTAGATTATCTACTGAAGTAAGTTGTCTTTCTCATAATGTAAATATTTTTATAGTGCCATTTATCATCAGTTTGAACTTAGAAAATCAATGAGCTAATATTTACTTGTCACAATTTCATTATTCATGAAAAAATATGAAAGAAAAAAATACAAAAGACATAATAATGAAATGTGATATTAACATTATTTATTTATTCATCGGTCAAATAAATAGAAAATAGATACATGTTTACTACAATATAGGCACATTTCCCAATAGTTTTTGCATTGGAAAAATTCAGATCTTACTTTGTTGGATCATCTATTGTTGTATTTAATGATCACGCAACTTTAAAATATCTTCTCTCCAAAAAGAATGTCAAACCTAGGTTGATTAGGTGGATTTGTCTTCTTCAAGAATTCGACATCACCATTTGAGATAAGAAAGGAGTAGAGAATTTTATGGTTGACCATTTGTCAAGATTTGTTTGTGATGAATATTTTGAAACTTCCCCAATTAACGATAGTTTTCTTGATGAACAACTTTTAAATATCTCTGTTATACCATGGTTTGTTGACATTGCTAATTTTCTTGCGACAGGAAAAATTCCTTCTAAGTGGAGTTTACAAGATAAAAGGAATTTTTTTTAAGGTAAAAAAATTTATTGTGATGATCTGTATTTGTTCAAATACCGCCCTGATCAAATTTTTTGAAGATGCATACCTGACAATGAGGTACATAGTGGCATTAAATTTTGTCATTCTAAGGCATGTGGTGGTCATTTTTCATACAAGAAAACTGCTGCAAAAATTTTACAATGTGGATTTTATTGTCCAAACTTATTTAAGGACACTTATAATTTTTGCAAATCATGTGAAAATTGCAAAAAATATGGATCCATTTCAAAACGAAACATGATGTCTTTGAATCCAATTTTGGTGATTGAAATTTTTGACTGTTGCAGTATTGACTTCATGGGACCTTTTCCATTACCGTTTGGTTTCTTATACATTTTGGTTGCAATAGATTATGTTTCAAAATGAATAGAGGCAATTCCATGTCGAAATAATGATCACAAAATAGTGATTTAGTTTTTAAAAGAAAATATTTTAAGTCGATTTGGGATTCCTCAATCTATTATAAGTGATAGGGGCACACATTTTTTCAACAAAATTTTTGAATCATTAATGAAGAAATATACTTTTACACACATAGTTGCAACCCCTTATCACCCTTAGACAAATGGACAAGTAAAACTTGCAAATAGGGAAATTAAGAACATTTTGGAAAAAAACAGTTAACCCAACTCGCAAAGATTGGTCTTTGAGACTTAATGATGCATTATCGGCTTACCGAACTGCTTTCAAAACATCATTGGGCATGTCTCCCTATCGATTAGTCTATGGAAAACCTTGTCATTACCTGTGGAAATTGAAAATAAGGCATATTGGGCAATTAAAATGCTTAACTCCAATCTTGATGATGCTTCTAAGTTGTGAAAGTTGCAAATTAATGAACTTGAAGAACTTGAAAAACCAAAGCTTTTCATAATAAGATGGTTTTAAGAAAGACATTTGATGTTGGACAAAATGTTTTTATCTATAACTATTGACTTTATTTATTTCCTAGAAAACTAAGATCAAGGTGGAGTGGTCCATTTGCTATAAAACATGTGTACCCTCATAGGTAGTCGATATTGAGAATCCAAAGAATGGTAATATTCAAGGTAAATGGAAAAAGACTCAAATTATTCCTAGAAAATCAATTTGCTCATGATGAAATTATTTGTCTTTCCTATCCTTGTTACAAGAATGTTTAGGTGTAAATATATATTTTACTAGTTAGGAGTTCATATTTTTATAAATATTATTATCATTGTTATTGTTTGTAACACCCCTAACCCGTATTTATTGCCAAAATAGGGTTACAAAGCATTACCGTAAAAATGTAACTCAAATAATTCATTCACAACATTTCATAATCATTTCAAGATCCAATCAAACATATGCATAATGTCCCTAATTCGAGCCCTCGAGGCCTTAGAAACAGTTTAAAAATGATTCGGGACTAAATCGGAAACATTTAAAACTTTATGGAAAAAAATAGAAAAATTTACACTGCAGGGGTCACATGGCTAAGACACACTTCTGTGTAGACATTTGAAGTAGGGACACACTACCCTGTCCTAGCCCGTGTAACTCTCTAACTTGGTTCACACGGCCAAGTCACACACCCGTGTGTTAGGCTGTGTAACTCTCGAAATGCAACCTTTAAAAACCTACAGGGAACACACGGCTATGTCGCATGACTGTGTGTCACACACGGCTGAGACATACACTGGTGTCTTAGGCCGTGTGGACAAGAAATAGGCCATTGTCAAGTCATTTCTCTCACCCAAAACATGTTCATACATACAAGTCATTTGCTCCTCTTTCAAGCATAAAAAATATACCCAAACATGCATTTTAAGACCAATTCAAATGGGTCATTTATCCATACAACCAATATGCCAAAAGGGACCGCAAAAATAATTCATCAAGTCAACCTAAACATGAGCACATTTGATATGCCCACACCCTAGGAACACCCTTGGTTTAGCTCATCAAGCATCAATTACAATCTTTTGCAAGCTGATTGAGCTCGTTCCAGCTCAATGGAGCTCAATTCAGCTAGATGCTAGCTCATTGGGCTTGAATCTCTTTTATTTAATTTCATGCATTTTAAGTTGTTGGAATAAATTTAGTTGTTTAATTAAGTTAGTTAATTTAATTTTAGCTTATTAATATGTTTAATTTGAACTTAATTAATTTTGTGTTAATTTTAATGCATGTTAATTAGTACAACATTTTAATGTGTCTTAAGCTGAACATTAAGTGCAGGATTTAAATATGTCCTAGTTTAGTACATATTAAATGGGGCTTTTAAATGTGTCTTTATGTTTAATATGTCTTAGTTATGACTAGTTTTAATGTGTCCTAGACGAAATGCATCGTTTTAATGTGTCTTGCTGCTGCCAATTTAAATGTGTCTTAATATGACTTAATGTGCTGAATTAATTGTTTCTAGGTACATGCATGAATCGGCATTGAAGAGAGTTGCTGTTTCATTCTTTCATGTGACTATCCGTAGAGCTCAATGGACAAAGAGCTGAATTAAAACTCCAGCTACTGTTTTGAGCTTCTCCAAGTGGCTATTCGAAGAACTCAATGGACAAGGCTGTTTAAATGGAGTCCATTCAGCTGGTGGSTAATCAATTTTGTCCCTTCACACTTAGAGGCTGTTGGAGTTCATCAATTCACACTATTTGGGCTGTTCGTGCACCAAAACTCCCATTAAAATGCTGCTGCACGTGCAGCTTCTCAAGGCAGAATTAAAGATGCTCATTTAAGCACTTGGGTGAACATAGACATGGCCAACCAACTTCTAGCTCTTCCAAATACATTCAGCTGACTTTCCTTCATCTAGAAGCTATCTGATGGCATTCTAAAGAGCTGAATATAGACATGGAATTTGTTTGGATTTATTCTAGAATTTTCCAGCTCATTAAAGCTGTACACAAGTGTCCATTTAGTTGCCTCATTGACCATTCAGCTAGCTTAGGTTTATCACTATAAATACTTTGTACTCAGCTTGTTTTAGGGACTTTTGCCATTTTATTTTAATGAAACTTTGTTTCTTTGAGGTTAACTTCATCTCCAATTTCGTACGAGTCTCGAGTGACTTATCTAGCGTGCTAGTGGTGTCATCCCGAACTTGTTTCTGAACTTATCAGCAATCCTGGTGTGGCGTTCATCCATCTACATATACTTTCAATTCCTGCTTTGTTAAGTAACGGGTCGAGGTCCATCAACCTATTCCCATATCTCACTTTAAGCTATATAAGTTCCGGGGCGATACTCGCTATAGTATCGAATCGATCTTGAAGCTTGGGTTCGTTTAACCATTCCACCTTCTATCTTATNTATCTTTCTTTATTTGTTAAACCGAGCCCATCAAATTATCTATCTTATTTTCTTGTAGCCGAACCTATCCATATCATACTTAACCTATTGTGAACCTATTTCCATCACTTTACTTCACATTTAGTCGATTATAAACAAACCATTCTTTTGGAACGATACTTTATCATTGACAATCAGGCAAACTAAGATGACTTGACTCTACCTACCGAGCTGGATCGCATCATTTGGTATCAGAGCTACTAAAATAAGGAGTACTGATATTCGTATTCATCATGGAGTAAGTTCGTAAAAAAATTCAAAAAAATTGTGAAATTCAAAAGTACTGCATTGTCATTAGTATTTTGTAGTAAAAAAACAAAGAAAGAAATTTGAAATAGAAAAAGAAGTTCAATTTTTGTTATTCAATTTTCAAAATTCTGTAGAAGTTTTAAAAGCTACTCATTCATCTTTGTAATTCCCAATTTAGCAAGATTGAATTTTTTATGATTAGCCATCAATTACCCTCCCCAACGCCACACTTGAAACCGAGAATTTTCTTTGTTCAGCCTACCTTGCACCCAAAAACATATTTACCCTTGTTACCCGTTTGAAAACTGACCCTAAAGTAGCATATAGGTCTAACAAGACAACATATGAAATCACGAGAGAAAGATCGAGAGGAAAAAGGCACGTGTGTGTGAGCTTAATAGAGAGAAGAAAAAGCCTTAAAATGGGTGCAAACATGAGCACGAGTGTAAAATCATTTATTTTCTTTCCGAGTGAATCGTGAGATCTTGTGTGAGGTATTTAATTTCTGTTCTTGTTTTGACACTTTTATTTTCATCAAATTAATCATGTCTCTAGAAGAGTATTCAGCATTTGAATTTCAATATTTGTTGAAAGAGATGGAGTGCATGCTCAACAAAAAAATTGAGCTGATCAAAGAAAAGTTAGATCATCGAGCCAGAACCCAACGAGAGCAAGTTAATCCAAGTGAAAGGGCAGAAATGAAAGTGCCAAGGAAATGAGCATCCAACGAATGTTCGAAAAGAGATTCTTATCTTGACTCCTCTTCATCAAGGAATTCGAGACAAAGAGAAGTAAACTTCAAGTTTGAGAATTTTCGAGATGACAGAAGAGAAAGTAAAACTATCTCGTCAAGTGCATCAAGGCAATCATCCACGGAGAATTATTCACGATGAGTTAAACTTGGTTCATATGTAGATTCTTTCCCTTCTCTCTGCCAAAAAACATCTCATTCTGATTTTTTTTATCTTCATCTTGTAAAGAGAAAATGAGAGAAAAAGAAATAAAAAGAAAAGAGAGAAAAGAGATGATAATGAGAGAAAATGAGCGGATCCTGAATGAACTCAAGAGAAGAAAAAAATAAAAGAAAATGAAAATGAGAGTGAGAAAAAGAAAAATGAGATTGAGATCGAACAAAAATGTGAGAAAGAAGAGAAAATTAAAAAATAAAATGAGTTAGAAAAAGAAACGAAAAAAAAGAAGTTAGTGAGCGAGAACAAGTGAGAATTGTTTCCACTAACCAACATGTGAGTTTTCTTCGTGTTTTATCTTTTCAGGTTTCCAAAAAGCTGATTGATAAATTTCAGCTTCAATACCTTCCTGATGAGAGGCGATTCTAGTTGACCAACAAAGGTAAGGTTGAAAGTGAAATCCAACCAGAAGTGCTTAAATGTAAGGAATCTTTAGCAACCGAGCCACGAGAATCAGGATTGAAAGTTGTCAATAAAATTTTCAATGACTTAGTTTTGAAAAGATCTCCTTATTATGATATGGTTAATTGTTATTCTTTGTCTGTGGTTGATAAATTCGTTTTAAGTGAAGCATGAGGAGTTCTTCTCTTGATTTGTTTCGTGCTAAAAAATATGTTGGTGTTGTTTGATTAGATCGACAAACACAAAATATAATCTTGCATGATAATGGGTTTTTATGAAAAGTAATTAATTTGTTTGATGCTTGGTCTTTGACTAAGGAAACGGAATTTGACAATCTTGATTACAACTTAAAATCGTTCCTTGAATATTTTATGTGGTTGTCCATGAAATTCATGTTTCATCTCGAAAAGGTAAGATCAACTTATGCATTTTACCCTAGTATCAATTCATATGTTCATTGTGTGAATAATGATTCAGCATGTCCCTTTGAGTCAATCGACCATGGTGACATTACCCTCTTTTATTATTGTGAACGTAACACTTTGAAAAGTGCAAGTTGTCTTTGTGTTTTTCCTTCATTTCAGGTTAATCCGAGTGATGAGCTTCAAATTCAATACCTTCCCAAGGAGAGAAGGTTTACTTTGTTTGAAAAAGGTAACGTTCTCAGCGATCTTATTTCGCCTACGCCAAGAGGTAAGCAAGGTATGAGTTTTGAAAATTTTAAAACACATCAGCCTTATTCAATTATTGATGAAAACCCATATAAATTTTTCTTTCTGATTGATCATATTGAAGGACATGGAAGCGGATTGTTGAGTTTGATTGTGTACGAACATACATGATTGATTATCATTTGAACCGGTTGAGTTCACTTGGTTGTAATAATGGCATATCGAGACTGTTTGATAATTTGAGGTATGCAAGTTTTGCTCGAATGAGACTAAGGGTTCATGATCGATTGAATAAATTTTTCATGTCTTATGGATGCAATTTGAGCTTGAATCCTTTGCATTTCCTACTTCTGAATACGGGGAGTCAATTTGAGAAGGTAAGACCCATTTATACTCTTGAGCTCGGCAATGTTTATTTGCTCAAGTTTGGATTGAGAATTCGAAAAGAGTTTGTAAGTTTTTAATTCATCGTGTCATTAATCCTGTTCTTTATCGTGTAGATGGCACTTTGAAACGACTCATCCCTAAAGAGGGAGGGCATGTGACTAATCAATCAGCTTTCTGACTTGTGAGTGATATTCAGGTCATTGGGAGCAGTTATGTCAAATGCGACAACCAAGGTCTTTGTATCAATGAACGTTTTGTCGCGAGCAAATGGCCCAATTTGAGGACAAATCGCTTCAAAGAGGGAGGGGATGATACTCCCATGCCTCTGGAACACCCTTGTTTTAGCTCATCAAGTGTCATTTACAATCTGATCGAGCTCGTTCTAGCTCAATAGAGCTCAATTCGGCTAGATGCTAGCTCATTGGGCCTGAATCTCTTTTATTTAATTTCATGCATTTTAAGTTGTTGGAATAAATTTAGTTGTTTAATTAAGCTAGTTAATTTAATTTTAGCTTACTAATATGTTTAATTTGAACTTAATTAATTTTGTGTTAATTTTAATGCATGTTAACTCGTACAGCATTTTAATGTGTCTTAAGTTGAACTTTAAGTGCAGGATTTAAATATGTCCTAGTTTAGTACATATTAAACAGGGCTTTTAAATGTGTCTTTTTGTTTAATATGTCTTAGTTATGAATAGCTTTAATGTGTCCTAGCCAAAATGCATCATTTATGTGTCTTGATGCTGCCAATTTAAATGTGTATTAATATGACTTAATGTGCTGAATTAATTGTTTCTAGGTACATGCATGAATCGGCATTGAAAAGAGCTGTTGTTTCATTCTTTCATGTGACTATTTGTAGAGCTCAATGGACAAAGAGCTGAATTAAAACTCTAGCTACTGTTTTGAGCTTCTCCAAGTGGCTATTCAAAGAACTCAATGGACAAGGCTGTTTAAATGGAGTCCATTCAGCTGGTGGCTGATCAATTTCATCCCTTCACACTTGGAGGCTGTTGGAGTTCATCAATTCACAATATTTGGGCTGTTCGTACACCAAAACTCCCATTAAAATGCTGCTGGACGTTCATCTTCTCAAGGTAGAATTAAAGGAGCTCATTTAAACACTTGGCTGAACATAGACATGGCCAACCAACTCCTAGCTGGTGTTCGTCCATCTACATATACCTTCTGTTCCTGCTTTGCTAAGTAACGGGTCGAGGTCCATCAACCATTCCCATCTACATAACATAGCATCACTTATATAATACCTTTCATAAACATGACTATTCATACTTTGATCATTGGTACATCATACCTTTCCATATATGTCATAGTGAAGTCAATCGAAACCCTTACCAGAGCTCACACAAAGTGTGCTAAAGGATAGTCGTAACTGTCCCTTTTCATATTTGGTGGTCGAAACCATCCCTTTTCATTAATCGATGGTCATCACCATCCCTTTTCATAGTTAATGGTCGTCACCATCCCTTTTCATAATCAATAGCCGAAGATATCCCTTTTCAAAATCGATAGCCGAAGCTATCCCTTTTCAAAATCGATAGTAGAAGCTATCTCTTTTTATAATCGATAGCCGAAGCTATCCTGATAGTAAAAGCTATCTTTTTTCATTATCGATAGCCCAAGCTATCCCTTTTCATAATCAATAGCCGAAACTATCCCTTTTCATATTCGATGGTTGTCACCATCCCTTTTCATAGTTGATGGTCTTCACCATCCCTTTTCATAATTGATAGTCGAAGCTATCCCTTTTCAATGGTCAATGATGGTCAATACACCGTTAGATTTTTCTACCGAGACATAATTTGATATTATAAAATGATAGCATTTAAACATAATTTAAAATGCTATTTAAACGTACGAACTTACCTGGCTAAATTATAGAAATGTCAAAGTATAGGGGCATTTTAGTAATTTTTCATTTTTAGATTTTCCAACGATCTTGATCTAAATTAANAATTTCATTCAATCTATTAATTTAGATAGTAAAAAATGTATTTTATGCAATTTAGTCATTTTTGACTTTTTACAATATTTCCCCTAACATTTTACTTTTATTTAATTTAGTCCCTGAGCCTAAAACATGCAAATTAACCATTTTTATTGAAATTTTACACTAGCTGAGTATTCATGGCCTCTATTTTAGACCATTTTTGCAACAATTTCACATCAAGTCCTTGTACTTTTATTATTTTAGCAATTTAGTCCCTAATTGATAAATTCATCAAAAATCACATAACAAAATACTTTTAAATAACAACTAATATTTACAATTCATCATTTAACATGAAAAAGCACTTGATTCATCAATGGCAACATTCAAAATCTTTAACAGATTCAAAATCGAAGGTCGGGTTAGCTGGACCTAGTGTAACGATCTCAAAAACATAAAAATTACTTAAAACGAGCTTCAATTTCATACCATGCAAAGGAAAATGGCTTGACCGAAAGCTTGGTGTTGTTCAACTCTTGAGTTTTGGTTCGAAAACCATGAAATGAAGAAGATTATGATGATAACTTTTGTTTTATTCTTTTATTATTAATTTAACATATAAAATCTTTTAATTTAAACATTGTAAATACATAAATTTTTTTATTTCCACCCACTAACCGTACATCAATATAATTAAGGTATATTTTCACTTTAAAACCCTCATTTCATAATTATATGACTATTTAATGCAAATAAATTTATAGAGATTAACTTTTGCCTCCTTTACAATTTAGTTCTTTTTAATTAATTAACTATCGAAACGTTAAAAAATTTCAATGAAACTTTAATACCATCTTAATGACACTCTGTAAATATTTATAAAAATATTTACATCTCGGTTTATAGAAATGAGACCACTTGACCTTAGGGTCTTACCACTTAAACTTAATAAATCGCTTATATAACATAAATTATCAAATCAAAAACATTTTTAAAATGACATTTGACTCATAAATATTAAATAATAATATTATGAACTTACTTGTTGGATTTGGTGGCCGCGAAACCACTATTTCTGACAGCACTAAAAAACGGGCTGTTACATTGTTTCTATTTATTTCAATTCTCTTTTGTTTTTTTACCCAGTTAAATGGCGGATAATGGTACTCTATGAATTTATAGTCGGTCCCATCAGCTACCCATAAAACTAATATTGTATATTCTTACTTTTAAATTTTCTCTAATTCAAAACCTTTTTACTCTTCTCTCCCATCTCGTTTTCTGTGCTTTAAAAGTACTCTAATATTTTTTTTCAAAATGGATAACATTGTTTCAAAGTTGCACAAACAATTTTCTTGTCTCCCCAGAAATATGATAGTGAAGCTTTATAAGGTCAAATGCGAAAGATTAAGGATGCAGATTGTTAGAATTAAGCAACCCAAATCCTTATTTAAGTAAAATACATTGGTAAAATAAAACAAAAGTAAAATCCATATAGAACTACACTTATTTTATTTTATTTTAGAATAAGGTTTTTTAAACCTTATTAAACTCCATCTATTT
>JABFAF010278943.1:0-20684 GCA_013677275.1 Gossypium schwendimanii
GTGTATGTGTTTTGGTGATACCTCGTACCCTATTCTGGTGTTGGATACGGGTAAGGGGTGTTACAATTTCGTCCTTAAATTGAGCCTTCGAGGCCCTAAAAATAGTTTAGACACAATTCGAGACTAATTTGAAACAAATCTAAGGTTTTAAGAAAAAGTTGCAAAAAATGGAAAATAGGGGCCACACAGCTGTGTGACATCACCCTAGGTCATGTAACTTTCGAACTAACTCACTAAGATGCCCCACACACCAGTGTGCCAAGCCATGTACAAGGCTATGTAACTCTTTAAGTTGCCACACACACCTGTGTGCCAGGCCGTGTAACCTAAAATTTTTCCTAAAATCAAGCCATTTCATAACCAATTCTTGAATAATAAAACCGTCCATTTATGCACACTTTCAAAGGACCTAAGCATTATTTAAATACACATAATCATGCCATTTCAAACATCTTAATTCATCTAACCAATGTGTCCTTCAAAGGCACCACAAATACATCAAAATATTACATACCAAAACAAGCCAACATTACCTTAGTTCGTGTATAAAATCTAGTTCAAACACTTACCAAACTTATCATAAATAACCATTTTCAAGTCATCATAAAATACCAAAAAGGAACCTTATATACAAGCATTTGAAAGTACCCAAAATGACAATACTTGGTGAAGCATTAAAGCACACCAAACCAAACATAATCTTCAAAGCATAAACCAACCAAGATACCATTACAAAACATCATATACATTTCAAAACCACATATATATATATACATGCCACTACCCTAGGAGATACAAAAACTACCAACTTAGATAGATAGTGTGATCTGATTGATTGATCCTTCCAAAACGTCAGCAACAATTATATACAAAATAATCCACAAGAACTGATAAGCTTACATAACTTAGTAAAGACATGATATAACATTTAATCTAAATATAATTAGACACAGTCCATATACTTTGATTCAGGGTTACCAAAGTATAAACAAGGCACGTATAAGTGTTCAGGGGTACTGAAGTACAAACAGGGGCACATATGTGCATTTAAGGGTACTGAAGTACAAATAGGAGCATGTATGTGCATTCAGGGGTACCAAAGTACAAACAGGGGAACGTATGTGCATTCAGGGGTACCGAAATACAAACAGGGGCACAAATGTGCATTCATACAATAGTTATATATAAACATTTTAAATAAAGAACAACAATATAATATACAAATAGAATTTCATTTACATATTGAAATACTATGAACTTACCTACGATTTAATTTCGATTAATACAAAGGGACTATTCTGTTATTTTCCCTTTTCCTCAATTATTGTCTCTTTCATCCAAATCTTGATCTATATAATAATTAAACATAATACATTAATCTCATACACATTTCACATTCCATTCAATGCATATGACCTTTAACTTTTCTTTAATTACACATTTTCCCTAAACTTTACATCTTTGGCAATTTAGTCCTCTAACCCGAAAATCGTCAAATTAACCGTTTTCTAAGAATAAAATTATAGCCAAATATACTAGGCACTTTAACAGTCCATATTATACATAAAATTCACTATCAAACTTTGAAATTTTGACATTTTAACAATTCAATCCTTAAATCAAAATCTAACAAAAATCACTTCACAAAACAATGAAATACCACAATCAAAGCTTTAAACACATAGCTATCATAAAAAAAAATTCAAGATTCGTCAATGGAAACTTTTAAAATTTTTAACAAATTCAAAAACGAAGCTACGGGCTAGCTGGACCTAGTTGCAACAATATCAAAAACATAAAAATCATTCAAAACGGGATCAAATGCACATACCATGCAAGAAGAAATCAAAATCAAAGCTTTTCTCCTCTTAAGTGGTGAATTTTGGTTCTCAAATGACAAAGCATTAAGATGGTAACTTTGTTTTCATCTTTTCTTACTTAAATTTCTTTTTAATTGTTAAATTACCACTTTACCCTTATCATTAATCAATAATTTCAATAAAACCATGCCTATGCACATCCACTAACTCTTTAAATGATATATTTACCATTCAAGTCCTTTAGTTTAAGATTTCAAAACTACTGGATCCCTTTAACTAATAGAACTCAACTTTTACCCTTTTTACAATTTAGTCCTTTTCACTTAATAAACTATGTAAACTTCAAAATTTCTTAACCAAAATTTAATACAACTCTAATGACTTAGTAAATATTCTATAAATAATATTTATGAGTTGACACAATGGAAATTTTTTAGTCTCGAAACCACTATTCTATCACCACTAAAAACGGGCTTTTATAGAAAGGGTCCGATAATTTCTTCCTTCCTAAAGAACCTGAGGTGACTAGTCCTGCTTCTATTGAATAAACCAGTTAAGAGAGAGAAGAGGATTCAAAAAATGTTACTGCCGTTAACCAATCAACTGAGGGAGCGAATTAATTTTCTTGTTGTAATTATATATGTCTCATTTTCCATGATTGAATCAAAACTAGTTGAAACTTATCTTATTTTCCATATTTATTTACCTTTGTTGCTTACCCTCTGATCCTTGCAATTTTTTCATATTTTGTACTCATTTTAGCAATTGGTAGATTCTCCTCCTCATCTTATACTTTACATAACTATCCATCAGCAGGAACCTAACTATACAACACAATATAACTAAATAACAATTAAAGGGACTAAGCCAAATTTTACATAACTTGCACATATGGATGACTTTCAAGATCTTACTTTCTGAGGATAAGCTAAATCGATACTTTGATACCACTGATTAATTCTTGTATACTACCGTAATAGGTAAGAGATACAAATTAACCACTAAGATTTCGACTTCGTTGAGACACAAAAGATTAGGTTAAATCTCCAAAATGAGAATTAAGAGACTTGTGTCTGACGATATTCCTAATCCTTTTATTTTTTTTGGATACCTTAAAAGGTCTAAGGGTTACAAA
This sequence comes from Gossypium schwendimanii, assembly GCA_013677275.1. Classification (NCBI taxonomy): domain Eukaryota; kingdom Viridiplantae; phylum Streptophyta; class Magnoliopsida; order Malvales; family Malvaceae; genus Gossypium; species Gossypium schwendimanii. The sequence continues at coordinate 2,956 of JABFAF010278943.1, forward strand.
TTTTATGATCTCATTACTAAGGCTATTTTAAAGATGAATAATGCTCACTCTATGAGGATGTTGAGTTTTTAGAGGGGAGAAAGAATTTGAGACATTGTCTTTGAAGAAGAATATATTGATATTTCTCAACATATTCTTTTAATTTCAATTGATAAAGATCAATGATAGTTTGTTATACCTGATATTATTCAAGTAGCAACTCTAGATTAAGACAATGTCGTTGAACCTCTCAATTAAGTAACAAACTCTACAACCTCAAGAACTAATGCCATTAAGAAGGTATACTAGAGAAAGAGTTATAATGGCTTTAGTGGTATATTTTGACCTTGAGCTACATTAAATGGATGTGAAGATTGTGTTTCTCAATGGTAATATTGGTGAGACGATTTATATGGTGCAACTAGAAAACTTTGTGTTTTGTGATGCAAAGTCAATGGTTTGCAAATTAAAGAAATTCATTTATAGGTTTAATTAGATCTCCTATTAATGGTATTACAATATTTACCAAGTATTTATCTCATTTGGTTTTGAGATGGTTTTGGTTAATGATTGTATATATTACAAGTTCAGTGGGATTAAGCATAATCTTAATCAATGCCCCAAGAATGATTTTGAGATTACAGAAATGCATAAGATTCCATACACATTTGGATATTGCATATATTGTTGGGATGTTGTGTAAATATTTGAGCAATTTGAGTATGGATCATTGGAATGTAACCAAATGATTCATGCATTATCTTTAAAAATCAAAACATTATATGCTCACATATTAGAGGTCTGATAAGTTAGAGATTGTCAGGTATACAAACTCCCATTTTAATGGAATATGAATGCAAATTTTTGTCACTACGGTGCAAATTGTGACAATAAGTTGCAATAATTTTTTTCCAATAACAATAAGAGCAAATCAAATTCAAAACACATAGAATTTAAACTCATGGTTGTTAAAGTAAGAGTTTAGAGTGGTTAGGTGTCTATAAAGCATCTTAAGACGAACTTTATGATTGTGGATCCGCTTACTAAAGGACTATCACCCAAGGTTTTTTATGAGCACACTGCTCATACGGGTGTAATGTCATTTCAGGATATTCAATTTAGTGGTAGTTTGTAATTTTAAATGCTTTTCCATTATAGACACATTTCAGTTATTTTAGTTTATGGATATTAAGGTTATTTTATATAGAAGTAAGGTTTATTTGATTTATTCACACTTTGATTTTGGTAAGACTTGATCTCACTAAGGTTTAAGGAGCATCAGTTGGAAATAGACGTGTTTAGATCAAATTGCAAGTAATTTCCATGCTATATATTCCTACTTGATCTATATCATGTGTTTTTATTAATATGCGTGATCAAGGATAAATTTAGTTACAATATATGTAACAAAAGTCGACTTAGTTCTATGTTGACATAATTAACGAACGAGATTGTTTGGAATACCTTTAGGATATAATAGTAAAGTTTTAAGCTCATAAAGTTTAATAATGACATGTAATTATAGAGTAAATAGTATGTATATATATGTGGTCTAAGTAGGAGATTCTTGGGAAAATATGGACATCACATATATAATAAGAATAATTATATGTTATTATTTCATATCATAAAATCTTAGCAGAATTAGAAAAATATGTCAAATGTAATCGAAGATTAGGATTTTAGGTTGCTTTTCCCAAAATTTAGGGAAATAGGTTGTTTTTGGAGAGACAATAGAAAAGCGCCTACTATTGGATATGTTTTTATCCCAGCTAAACGTGTCCCCATGGCGCGTTTCTTAAAATCGCAACCCAACCTTAACCCTACACCCGAGAATCACGGTGACTGTCTATAAATGTGTTATCGTTTATAGTAAAAATATTACACAAAAAAATAAGAAATTAAATTTGCAGTGTTCGCAAGTATACGAGTCAAATTGTAATACACTATATGTGTACAACAAAACACAGGAAGTATTCTGAGGATTGTACCCAAGGGAGGATGGAATAAATCTATAGAAAATCTCTTTACAATAATAAGTCTAAATAGTAATAGTTAAATAATATATTACGACAGATCATAAAATGGATTAATAAGAGAAATAATAACTAAAATAAATAAACAACAACAAATGGCTAATCAAATTAAACCAGCAGGAAGATTAACTCATTTCAAGGTTTGTAATTAACTTCAAATTAGGGTTTTAGGGTGGATTATCTATCAATTAACCAATTATTACCTCTCGGCCTCTAACTTATTAATCGATTGGTTGATACTCGTTTATCTCTTGACCTCACTTTCTCAACCAGGATAAACTACATTTTACTTGACCAAACTTATCTCCCAATCTCGTTTAACCTATTATTACTTCCTAGGTTTGTCAAGCCTAGGGTTTAAGAACACGCAATCTATACCAACTAATCCTCTCGAGAAACCTTAAAACCTCCGTTAATCACATCCCCATCCACTTGTTAATCTCCCCTAAGGGATTTTGCCACTCATGTTATTCATAAGCTTAATCTCAATTGCATAAAACATGTAAAAAAACATGATTAAATTGAAAGAGAAAAAAGATTAGAATAATCATGGATTTGATGTCGATTGAAGAATGGAGTAGTTAATCTCTCAATTAGAATAAAAAATGTTGTCGCTTGCAAAGGTAAATAACTAAAATACTTCAATATTATAAAAGAACTCTTAGATCGAAATCAATTCCAAGAGGAAAGAACAAAGAGTTTATGAAAAACTAAAAGAAAACTCAATCTAATCCTAATCCTAAACTACGATGGTTTTGAAGGCATCTAAGACGACTTAGTTACATCAAACCCCTGAGGTCTTATTTATAGGGCTGTTAGCAGCCCGAATTTGGTCTTCGCACTTCCTAGGTTTTCGTATAAATTCGATCTTGGAAACAAAAATAGCCCTGAAAGACTTAGGCACCACGTTGGCCTTGTGCCCTGCCATGCAATGCTTATGGTGCAGCATGATAAGCCTTTTGTGCCTTTTATGGTTTGTTCCATGCTTTGACAGCTCGAAAAAGCTTGTGCATCACTCGTACCTTGCTCCCACGTCAATTGGGCCTATGATTCATCATCCTACACACTCAATTCAACACATTAGCACTACCTAAGGCCTGTGTTGGCCTAAAAGGTTACAACACACAAAATGTGTTAAAAAAACATTTATTTTACTAATATTTAATCCTAACTAATAAATACTAAAAACATAATATAAAATACTAAATTGGCTAGAAAACGAGCTTTTGAAGTGCAAAAATAGACCAAAATTACTACTATATTTGACGATAAGTCAAATACCCTCATAATTAAGTCTTTGATTGTCCTCGAGCAAACTAAATAAAAACCAAATAAAAATAGAAAACAAACTAAACTAAAAATTAAAAATAAACATGCAAGAAAGAAAAATGTACTTGAGCTAACTTGATACATGAAATTGGATAGAAATATATTAACAAGATAATGTAAATAAAAATACAACTCTAACATGATATACAATGGACTCACAACTTCTAAAATTAAACGGGTTAGTTCAATAAATTTCAAAGCAAATGAATAAAAGAATGTTAAGTATAGGTTTCCATCAAAACAAATATGCAATTATTTTTAAATGAATATAAGTGGTAAAAATATCAATCCTTGGCACAATTTCTTCCACATAAGCACTACCTAAGTCACATAGGACTTTTCAGCTTGTAACATTCTACGACTTAGGTTGGTTTGGAATTCAAAGAACAAGCTCGACAAAATGACTAAGCATGAAAGTAGTTTGGCATGTGATATTGTCTCCGACACTCCCCCAATTGTACATGTAGCTCACCAGCTTATATTCACTTCTCTCACATTCCTTATCTCTTCATTTACAATGGTGTCATATAGTATTCATGACTACAATTGTAAGAGCTCATATTTTTTTTGAAAAATGTGAGCGTACTTTTTTCCAACTCACTTTGCTTTTATATATATTTTCATCGATATTTTCTCAGTTGGTATTTTGCCTTATTTTTATACAAGCTCAAGGAATCTTATACTCACTATACCAAACAATTCCTTAGTTCACTCATTATTTTTTTCTTTTGAAACAACCACGATGTATCTACCTAATCCATCAATATCAATGGCTGGACGTTAAATCCGTGCAAGGACCAAGAAAAAAAGGATCAAATAGAATATTCTACCAAAATAGGTCAAGAAAATATATTAAGGCTCAAAATAGGTGCTAGGGAAAATATTTACGGGATAGCATTTTGGCTTGAAAAATATTCTACCAAACAATGCCTTAGGTTGTCCCTAGGTAATTCTATACATGGATTAAATCAGCCAAGTCTATCAATTTCTACAACCTACAATTCAGTTAAACATGCAAGCTATTTATGTACCTATTTACCATGTGGTATACTTAACGCCTTAAATTTATTCAAAGTGTAATAAATTGAACTAAGTAGTCTAAAATTAGATAATTTAGAATCAATTAATTTCAAACTAAATTTACATTTTACTTGAGAAAATCCTATGAGCATGCTCCTAACCAGTCACTTGTATTTCTACAAACTCAAGCATATAGAAAACATACAAAATTAAAAATTAAAAAACTGCTAAAAATAAAGGAAAATAACAGAAAAATTTTAAAAATTTTCCTAAGTCACCCCAACACTTTATTTGGCACATTGTCCCTAATGTGCAATAAAAATATAAAGGAAAGAGGTTGCCCGATTGGTGTGATTCGTGCAACACAATTGGTGGGACTACTCCTCCTTTCATTTTTAGCTCAACATTACTGTGCCTTCAAAATTTTGGGGTTCCTACTATAAAATACTAAAAATCTAATTAATAAAAATTAAAACAAATGAATAACAATCATCCCAGATAAAAAATAAAGTACACTGTCTAATTTTTTAAAAAAATTAAAAATTGTTCAGAACTAGTCGGACTCAGGCCCCGACTCTTGCTTATTGTCTTCCTCATCGCTCGATGGTGGAAATCTCACGAACATGTCTGGTAGTGGTGTTGGTGTCAGCCATCCATTTTGTTGCACAAGGCGAATCATAATATTGCCTAGGTCTTACATCTAATGCATTTTCTATTCGAAAATTGACATGTCCATCAATCATGTCATTTGTGATATTTGTGCTTTAGTCCTCTTTTTACAAGGCCTTTGGGGATCCCTCCTATGCTTTGTTTGCTGTTCGGTATCCTAATTTTGCTTTCTTTAGAGTTCAATGAACTGGTTGTACATGTTGCCCCCAATTACGTTCCTCATCGGTCGCATGAATGGTTCAACAGGAGACAATGAAACTTCAACTCGCCTACATAGGGTTGTGATCAAGTGAAAAAAAAACATACTTTGTTTGTGACTCTATATGCACTTCATCATCTCTTCGTAGCTCCAATGGTCTATGCAAATCTAGTCTTTCTGTAATATCAAATAAAGCATAATCGCTCTACATGCAGTGATGTCAGAAGTATTGTGTGTAGGTTGTCACACCTCAAAATTGGGCCTAGTAGTTTTGAGGGTAATTTAGGGATTTTAGCTCTAGTGTGCTTGGAAATTTCGTAGCGTGGTAAACTGGAAATGTCTTCGTCTATGGCTTTTAGAAGATTAAAACAATTTTTGAAAATGATATTCTAAAGACCTTTAATTTTTAATAGAGGACTATTTTGAAAAGAGGGTGAAAACTAGGAATACTATAAGGGTTAATATACTAAAGTTTAAAAATTAACCTGTTTTTTTCCCCACCCACAAAAAAAATCATGAAACATTTTCCCTTCTCTTTGTTTTTGTTGTCCCTTGCATTTCTAAGCACCATTCACTTATTTTCTCTTCCAAACATCAATTCTTTTTATTCCTATAAACTTACAAGTGTTAAATCTCTATAGAATTCCATAACCAAGAACACCATTGATTTTCCCATTGCACAACTTGTGAGTTTTTTTGGATTTCCAACCAAAAGTTCATTTTTCTCCTATCGAAGGTAACAATTCGATTTCCTATTAGTTTTAAATGGAATCTAGTCTTTTAAATATAGCTTGTACCTATTGAACTGAATGTTTTGAATAAAAGTCGAAAATTGAGTCATTAATGGTAAATTTCAAGATTTAAAGGGAAAAAGATTTTTTAAAGTGTTTTTCAACTTGTTTTTATGTGATTAGAAGGTTTCTAAACATTCCTTAAAGTTTCATTAAAGAATTCTAAGGTTTTATTAAATTTTCGTAAAAATTACCATGGTATGTCAAAATTTTGAAACCATGAATCTGTATAGTTTTGAGTAATCGGATGGTTGGGAATTGTTCTTGGTCGTTTAATTAGTCGATTAGAATAAGATTTATGTGATAGGAACGAGTAACTGTTGAGATTTTTTTGTTTCCACTAAGTTTATCAAAATTTTAGTTTCATGAGAATATAACTTCATTGGTAACCCGAACTTGGAGACCCCAGCACGAAATTCTGTGAGTACTTTTGATTTCAACTTCCCAACACCAATGTTCTATACTTGAAACGCTTCTGTGGGTATTCCATCTAATTACACTAGTGGACAATCCGCAAGCAGTATTGGTTTTAATGTAAGGATTACAAAAATGGAGGATGTACTTTCTACAACTTACATCAGCGAAGGGACATGCAACCCTAAACATTTAACTAAGGTTGATAAGGAAGAGGAAACTGATAATGAAGAAAATGAAGGGGGAGCTAAGAACAAAGAGGGATCTAAAATCGATGATGATCTAATCTAGGAGTAAAGGCTGGATGGTTCAAAAATTGCATTAGTTTTTGAATCGGAGGTCATTCCTACTGAACTAGAAGGGACTGGTTCTGACAGTGAAGGTTCAAAAAATGCTGGAAGAACCCATCTAGATTTTACGACATATGCAGCTCTACCCTACATGCTTAATGTCAACCTTGATGTTGAAGGTTTATTAGAATTTCCAAAACTTCCTCATAGAAGACTAGGTCATGAAAGTTCTACGAATTTCGACCATTTACAAGTTGGAATGGAGTTTTCCTCCGAAGGTACTTTCTTTGCTGCAGTGAAGCGGTATAACTTAAAACATAGGGTAAACTTCTATGTTATAAAATCCCAAGTCAAAAAATATGAGGTCAGGTACACAATGTGTGACAATAGATGTCCATGATAAATTATAGCATTTGTGAGAAAAAAAGATGGGGTTCCGAACAGTAAAGAAATATAATGCTTCTTGTACTTGTGTTGTTGTAGGTACATCACAAGAGCATCCGAAATTGGATTCTAACTTGATCTCTGACATTATCTTACGTATGGTGAAATACTTGTGTTGTTGCAGGTATGTCATACGATCATTCGAAATTGGATTCTGGCATGACCTCTGACATTATCTTACCTATGGTGAAAGTGTGATCTAGAATTTTGGTGCCGGTTTTGATTGTCAATATCTGTAGTCAATACAATTACACCGTGTCATACTAAAAGGCATAGGTTTCAATATAGAAGGGTATGGAAAATATGCATAACAAGTGGGATAAATCATATAATGATTTCTGGTAATGGTGCAAGGTACTGAATTAGTACGTACTTGATATCATCATCTATCTACAAATGGAACTTGTGTATAATGGCAATCGAATTGTCCAAGTGAAAATAATATTCCATCTTTTTTTTTTTGGACATTCAAGCTATACANAAAATAATATTCCATCTTTTTTTTTTTTGGACATTCAAGCTATACATTGAAGCATTTTGGTACTATTAGTCATTAGTCCAAATTGACAACACATTCATGTACTGGAGATATGAACATCACTTGTTGCTAGCTATTGTATAGGATGGTAATCAAAAAATTCAAGCAATAACTTTTGCAATTGTTGAAAGAGAAATCGCTAATGCTTGGGATTTCTTTTTAAATAATTTGAGAAAACATCTTTTGTCGCAACCCGATATATACATCATTACTGATAGGGCACCCGAAATATAGGCTGCAATTGATCGACGTGGAAGCCTATGGGATCATGCACACCATAAGTAGTGTATATCTTATATCGAGTCAAATTACATGGGCCAATTTCATAAGGATGCTAAGTGGCGACATGTTATTAAAATGGGTACGTTGTAAATATCATTTTCTATATCATTCTTTAACATATACATTGTTTTCATACATTGATATACTATTTTTTTCTTTGACAGGTTACAAGCTTATCCAACATCGATTCCATGAAATTTTAGAGAACTTGCAGGCTATAATTGAACGCGGTGTGAAATACCTTGATGGGATACCCAATGAACAGTGGAATGCAAAAATTTCGTATTGAAGGGGACGCGCCATTTACTGGTAATGTCAGTGGTCAAAGAAACATATTTATGCTTATCAGCCTTGTTTCCAAAGCGAGCGGAAAAATATGTTGGATAGATAAAGGGAAACCACATTTGGTGCGAGGAAGTGATAAAAGATATTACAAAAAATGCAGAAAAAGTGAACTCTATGTCTATAATGTGTCACTTATATCTAAATCAAATATTTTGTGTAACGGGGTTCTATAGACTCGACGAAAGTATTATCAAGGGATTATACCATGTATACTTGATACACAATACCTACGAAAGTGAGAGATTTCAAGCACTTCTTTTTCCAAGCGGACATGCAATTGTTGTATGTACCTCGGCACATCTAGATTGTATGAGCTATGTTGATGAAGTGTGCAAACTAAAACACATATATAAAGTATAGAAATATGAATTCCCACCTATCCCAAATGAAAATATGTGATCGTCTGTTTCGAGTGCTTTATTCGAGTTGCTACCAAATATTAAGTTGCGTCACAAGTCAAAAGGTCGACTTAATTCTAGTCGAATACGTAACAATATGGATATTCGGGAGAAGATAGATCAACCAAGGTTATGTAGTTATTGTAAGAACCATGGGCATAGTAGGACAACATGTCCACACTTGGAGAGAACATTGAGGAGAGGATCGAATTAAAAAATTTATTCATTTATTCATTTTTTCCATTTTTGGGTAAATTGTAAATAAGTATATTATTTATGTAAAAATACAATATAATACAATACAAAAAATTGTTTCCATTTTTTTGTAAATTTTAAATAAGTATATTATTGATGTAAAAATACAATGCAATACAAATAAATTTTTTTCATTTTCTTCGTAAATTGTAAATAAGTATAATATTGACGTAAAAAAAATAAACAAACACTTTTTTTTATAAAATATGAATAAGTATATTATGGATGGAACAATTTAATACAAATGAAATGATGATTTACATGAGAAAAAATTAAAATGAAAAAAAAATCATCTCCATCTTCAGCCCCAATGTATGCCACAACCCGGTGGGTGTTGGTTACGAGGATGATTTTGTTGTGGTTGGGGTTTTGGCTCATCATATTCATCTTCATCTTCACCTCCATCTCCATCTCCACCTCCATGATCTTGATCTTGATATTCATCTCCAACATTTTTTTCATCTTCATTTTGTTCTTTTGTGTTGGAATGCTTTTGCATCCTAGGTTCCCATTGTATATCATCGATGGGGGTGTTTGTGACACTATCAATGGAGAATTATATGGTGTTGGATAACCTGGTTGTGGATAGAATGCTAAAATTGTAGGTAATGGAGGATACATTGGTTGTTGTTGTAAGCAGTGGTGTGTAATATGCTCTTAGGGATGGAGGTGTCACAAAAAATATTCCTAGAGAAGGTGTTGATGCATGATATGATTGTGCATAATGTGGTGCTTGTGTAAAAAACACGGGGTTAGTAAAAGCACCAGAAAAATATAAACCATATTGACGGGAGGTGGTGCACCCATCAGTAATAGATATGCCTTATCGTGGAGGTGGTGTTAAAGTTGATGATGATGAACTCAATGCATGTACTCTTGATCCCAACCTTATGTGGGGTCGTGTTGGCCTTCTAAAATGAATTTTTCTACTCCTTTCCTCCTATAGTAATATATATGCCTTATCGTGAATCCTAAACTATGTCTTGTAATCTAAAGAGGTTGCAAAATCCGCTCGAACAATTGGTTTGCACATAGGTATGAAATTGTACCTAAGTTACTAGGTGTAGATATATTTGGCATGGAATTTAGGCCAATCTTCATTGGTTCTCCCCCGCAAGTCGATCTCGTGAAGTTCATCGAGCTCCTAGGGTGACATCAGAATACTTTGTATAAACTAAAACTAGCACATCACTCAATCAGATTTGTGCATCTAAACCATTGCAAAAACTATCAGTGACACTTTAACGTTTCAAATATTGTGATTCGCCAAAAATTCGACCGGGATGCATTCTTAAATTTTCAGATCAAGTATGACTTCCATTCAAACTACAGTACGAAATTATAAATTTTATTATGTACCTAATATTAAATTTCAAATCCTTACGTAAATATTACATAATTGAAGTTTTCAAAAACTATCATCGACTTTCTATCGTTGATCTAACAATAGTCGAATATCTTCGAGCTCGTTTGGTATACCCATATGACTTGCGTCATTGTTTCTCAAATTCAAATAATATGTTATTTCAAAAACATAATAATGAATAGTAATAATATGATAACTGTAATATTAAATGACTTTTGCCTTATTATGAGTGGGAATTGATAAGGGAAGTTTATCATGTCCATGACTAAAGAAGGAGTATACAACCACCGATTTTATTTTTTGTGCTTTCGTTGCCCAACACATCTCTGGGTACAATGTAGCCAACACAGTTGATCCCCAACTGAGTCCCCTGGCTTTTTTTAAGTCGACTAGTTCTAGGAGCCACCTTAAATGTATTAGATTTCGTGACTTATCTAACATTAGAAGACCCTCAATTAACCTCAATATGAATGCTTGAGCGAATTGTTGTCTTTCAACTGCACTAGAGGAGTTTTGAGATATGAGAAATTTTCTTCTAACCATTTCATTTCTATTCAGCTACTAATAAACTTGTCCGACACATTGCCTAATAGTTCGTAGTAGATTTCGTTCCAATTGCCAACACGCACTACCCTCATAATGACTGGCCTATCAATCTGTAAACTGAGTTGTAATGCTACATCCTCAAGTGTAATTGTACACTCACTATACGGAAGATGGAATGTATGTGTCTTGGGTCTCCATCTTTCCAGCAAAGCGCTAATAAGTGTGGACTCCAATTTAGTCCCCCGAGAATACAAGACACATGCAAGAATCCTACCTCTTCCAAGTGTTGTTTAATAACATCCAGTGGCCTCGCACTTAGATTGTGTATACACGTCTCAAAAATTTGATTTTCGATCTCATTATATAAACATATAAAATTTAAAAAATTAATAATATTAACAAATTAATAATTATATTAATTAAAAGAAAAAATGTAATAATATTTTCTTACTCTTTGTAATCGAACCCCGAAAAAATGTGTGTGATCCAAACGAATAAGAGACATTAACATTTTTAAAAATTTTAAAATTATGAAAATCAAATAAAATCAAAGAAATTACAAAATAGAAAATTGAAACAAGAACAAATTTGAAAGAAATTGAATGAAAAATTGAGAATAAAATAGTTGAGAGAATAGGATTGAAAGAAAAAAAAATAAGTTGGGTATATATAGCAAATAAACTAGCCATTGAAAAAAATTGTAGCCGTTTGAAAAAAAAAATTTGACCGTTGGAAAAATTAGGGGGAGAAGAACTCATCCAACATTAGGCATTTTTGTATTCTCTCTCCAAAAATGGCCTATTTTCCTAAATTTCTAGAAACATATTTTAAAATCCTAATTTTCGTTTAAATTCAAGATATTTGCCTAATTCTACCTAAAATGTTAGTCAAAATTAAAGTGATCTAATTCGGTTAAAATTTAATGGGCTTTAGTTATTAAATAAAGTATGTGTCAAATATATGTAGATATTCTAGTAACGAATCTCTAATTGATGATGAGCTAATTCAAAATTAAGGTTATTGTCCCCAAATTACACATTCGTAACTTTTTTAACATCCCATCTTCAGGAAAGAAAAGAGAGAGAGCCATATTTTCTAAATTACTCGTGTGTTAATTTAGAAGATCAAAACTATAAAACTTGAAGATCTCAAAATATCAATGGATTTAGGTACGCTTCCACTTTTAGTTTTTTTTTTTTTTGATTTATTCTTGATGATTTGACAAGATAGATCATAGTCTATTAAGTTTTGTATCAAATTTTGCTTTACGGTTTAACAGCGACCCCTCCATTTGTTTTCTTATCTTCATGAAAACTTTCTTGCGATTTGGTTTCCATGTTGCTGCTTAGAATTGTTGGGTTTGCAAAATTGATGCTTTTACTAGAGAAACTAGTACTAAGATGCTTGTTAATTTGGCATCCATGGGTTGTTATTGGTAACTCTGAAAGAACGATTCTCCTAAATAAGTCTAATAAGCTTGTTGGAGAAAAAGTAGCATATGCTCTTTCTTAAGGGTTGAAAGTGATGCATGATTTTTTATGATGAAGGAGACTGATTGTCTCAATTGGAAAGACTCTTAAAGAGTTAAAATCTAGCTCTACCATTGTTGTCACAGCCCAAACCAAAATAATTGCTGAAAAAGTAACAAAGTAAAATAATGTTTTTGCTTATAGACTTGCTTTAGACAAAAATCCTTTGCTTATGAAGTTCATTATTGAATTGAAGAATATTACACTTGGGTAATGGGTATTATAGTTTTTCTAGCTTGAATAATATTTAAAATTTTAGTTTTGAGACATCGTTTTATTTAAAATTCCATATGATAACCTATTTGTTTCCACACATCCTTTCTTTATTACTTCCCTTGAAAAACATGTCAAACAAATATAAGTGAGGTTGAATTCAAAATCTTATTTAGTTGTCTAAGTTAAAAGTAATATAATACAAAAATCTAGTGGAACAACGTGTAGGAATGGTAAGATTTACAAAAATCAAGAGAAATGATGTCAACTTCAACTGAAGTGAGAATTGGATTGAAATCATTTATCCAAAAAAGGATTGTCGAAGCTTGAATAGGTTTAGAAGATAATTTGACAAAGTTTTATCACACATTTCAATTGAAAGGATTTAATATTATGAGTTAGAGTTTATGATTAGAGGGTTGAGGGGTGTTTCATGTATTTATAAGAGAAACATTACACCAACCTTAACAGATTAGAGTTTATTTGTACAAGATTTCACAAGGAATCTTTTAAAAGGTCATAAAAATGGTGTATCATCTCTAAAAGAATATGTTGAGGTTCTGTTGAAATATAACCTTGACACTTGTCAAAATCGTTTAATAATGATTAATAAATTTGAAGTATGCATATGAACAAAACAGTATTTAATAAAATCTAATTTTAAATGTATAATTATTTTTAAAATTTAAACTATAAGTCTTTTTTATTATTTATCATGAATTTTTAACATAAATTAATCAAATATTATTAAAGGTAAAAATTGATTTTAAAATAAAACTATTGAACTTAAAAATATAAATTAAAAATCATTTAAGTAACTTTATGATCAAAATATACTTAAATAATTAAATAATAGTATTCGTTTCTTTCTTTCGTTCTTTCATTCTTTTCTTTTCTTTTCTTTTTTTTTTTTGAAGAAAAGCCAACTTTAATTAATCCACAAAACACAGAAGCAACCCCAATCAAGAAAGGGAAAATTAAAACCCAAGCCGATATGCTTACCCTATACACCCAGTTCTTAGTCCCTCTTTCTTAATGGGTATTAAAGTAGCATCAAAAGACATACTCAAAATACAATCTAGAATATGATTAAAAGCAAAATGGGTTGCAAATGATAAGGCCACCCTAGCGAGACTATAAGTCACCCTATTTGTTGTCCGTTGAATTCATTGAAAGGACACATGTTGAAACTCAACATTAAACAATCCTATAAAATCGAACCAATATTAGAAATATCATAATTTTGTGAGTACAAAGAATTTATAGCATTTAAGCAATCCGAATCTAGAATAATATAGTCTTTTTGCAAGTCCTTTAGCCACTATAACGCTTCATTGATGAACATAGCCTTTGCCTTGTGGAGCTTGACCTGGTACTCAACCCAACATTGCATTCCATGCATAAACACCCTCATCACGCAATAGTGCCGCTAAACCCATGGTCCCATTCTTATGAAAACAAGTCATGTCCGTTTTACTTTTCAACCAGCCAACTGATGGTATCGACCAACGCTGCACAGTAACAGCTCAAGCTGGTGGACAAGATACAATACGTTCAATTGCCTGTTGAGTTTCCATTCATTCCTCCAAATATCTATCATCAAAGGCCACACCCTACATAGTAATGGACTACTCATTTTTCCAACAAATTCGATTTTAGAATAACCATGTGCTAGACAATAGTATGAGTGCCCTCTCCATTAGAGCTTCCCTAGCATGTGTTAAAAAGTACTCAATAAGGACAGTAACAGAGGTATGCCAAATTAAAATATCAACATAGTGCTACACCTCAGTAGTTCAGTGGCACTTAAGAAACACATGATTCATTGTCTTGACCTGACCACAAGATAAACATAATGGATCAATATCACAACCCTTCTCCAACAAACGAGCCGTACATGAGAAGAAATTCCTTAAGCAGTGCCAACAAAGTCCTACACTTTCGAGGGAATATGGGCATTCAAAACACAAGGTCAACTTCCAGCAACAAAACTCTATTCCAAATGCAAGAAAGACTTTACAACAAGCACATAACAAGATGTAACAATGTACCTACCATGCTTGATGAAATCCATATGAGTTTATCATTATGCCATTGTTAGCTAATAGGAATATTCATTACATGAGCCATATCCAAAGGCACGAGAAAGCCCTTAAGAAAAGTTTTATCCTAAGAGACCCCATCACATTGTAGTGAATCATTTTCCACTAAAATTTTCATGCCCAACAACGAGGAAGATGCAATATAGAAATCTCTATCATCCATAAGCCAAGGATCTTGAAAAGCTCGTATGCCTGCCCCATTACCAAAACACCAACATATACCCTTTGTTTGCAACCCCTTAGTTGCATGCAAGCTTCTCCACACAAAAGAGGGGTTTTTCCCTTCCATCGCCTTTAGAAATCTACAATGGGGAAAAAACTTAGCTTTGAACACCCTAGTTGATTAGAACTTCGGAGAAAAAATAAAACACCACCTTTGTTTTCCTAACATGGCTAGATTAAAAACAATGCAAGCTTCGAAAGCCCATGTTGCTAAACTTTTTAGGTACACAAAAATTGTCCTAAAATGCCCAGTGAATCTTTCTTCGAGTTAGTGTCACACCCCGAAATGTTGAAGTTAAGTTGGAAAGGTGAAATTGGGGGCTAATTTGAAAAGCTTACAAATTAAACAACTTCTAGTAGAAATAAAAAGAAATGGAAGACTGGTTGTGGAAGGGTTGGATTTCAACCTTGGTTCTGTTGAGTTTAAACTAGGACTATTTTTAGTAGGAGACATGATGATTATGGGCGTGTGCACTTGGCTGTTGAATTTGGGATTGGTGAAGGAAATGAATGAGTAGTATATAAGGGAGAGATGTTATTCTTAGGCAGGGGTTCATTCATCCTCTTCATTGATCTGGTTGAAGGAAAAAAGTTAAAGTTGTACATAAGTAACTGATAATTTATCAAGATAGTAAGCTTTTTAACCTTTTTGTGTTACGGATTCAAGTAAAGGAAAGAAAGTTAAGGATTTTTTAGTTGTCCATCAATTTTTTTTCTGTATTGGATAAAGTTGTGGATAATCATTTTAAAAGCCTCTGTATGCAAACAAATTCTTATTATTATGATGATGAAATGTCTTTGTGAAAAATTGAAATAGTTGTTATGTTTTGTAAGCTGCTGGAGGTTCGAGTAGCAAGGGAAAAATCTAAGAAGAAGGTTTTGGTGTCAACTTCCAAGTGAGTTCTAGAACTTATTTCTTAGATCGTTATTCTTGTAACACCCTATACGCGGTCTGATTTATTAGAACCGTATATAGGATGCCACAATACTTAAATAGTTAACAAAAAATTTACAATTGGCAAAAACCATACTGAACATACTTCTTATTTGTTTATATTCTTTTCTAAGTTAAAAGATTTTGAAGGAAATGCTTATTAATTACAATAGATTCTCAAAAGCAATATATGACATTCAAACTTAAATCTTTGTTAAACTAGACTTAATCTTGGCGTTGAATACTATTCCCCAAATTCCCAAGAGTCCCCTCTATATGCATAATATCATTCTTCGAACTACCACCATGGCGCATTCTTAGCTTGGTCCCTCCTGGTGAACTGGATCAATTCTAAGAACATGCATTACAAATAGACACTTGTAAGTTCAATGAAACTTAGTCAATCTTAACCAATATTACCTTTAAACATTGTTGCTGAATCCCTCTACTTAAAAATTCTATACATCATTTTTTATTTTGGCGGATACTTTTCTAATTCCTAGTAGATAACTATATGCCAGCCTATGCACTTAACCCACTTATTCACATTTCGTTCGATTAGTGGATCACAGACTTCACACCTTATTGCGGATCCTATTTCATAATCTCTTTGAAGATAGAAGTTGGATACATTCCTCAAAATGATATATATTTAGATACTACTCTTGGCAGATTCTTATACTAGCTCTAATGGCGTCAAGATACCAGTCACACCGCATCTTAAAATCAATCTAGACAATGAAATTATTCCGATGAATGCAATATTTTAGATCATCCAAAAGAATCCCAAATGAATTCGGTACATAATCTGAGAATTCTTATGTTTGGCGGACACTTACACCACCTATAATTCTAGATACACCAAGCTTTTTATCCAGGCGGATTACAATGGAGGGTTAATCAGTTGGGTATGCTGTTGAGAATTCTTTCAGAAAATGCCTTAAAGACATAACCAGATCTTGCCACAAAGGCAGACTAACAACTCGCCACTTGGGCGTTAAGTGGCATTACAAAATTTTTCATACAATCTTTTCAGATCACTTACCACAAAGGCTTCCCAAATAATACGTCACATAAGCTTTTCAGATAAATCGCCAAAAAGGCTTCCCAAATAACTTCGCCACTAAGGCTTCCTAAGTAATACGCCACATAGGATTTTCAGATGATTCACCACAAAGGCTCGGCTTGGTTTTCCTTCAAGGCACCACATAAATTGTCATGTTTGGCGACATGGATTTTCCTAAACTCAGCATCGCTTGAGGTTTGCCCATCATCGCCCCTAGGACACACAAAAACTCTAGTAGACAAATATTTCTCATCCATCATTTCCAGAATGTGCCATGGCCATGGTCTTTCCACATATCTGCCACACTGGCCTTTTGTCGTGTTTATTATCCCAATAGAATACATTTTTGCCATATTAGCCTTTGTGTTTTTCGTCCCAACGAACGTCATCAAAGCACTATTACGGGTCCCATTATCATATCACATAGTTTCTCGACACTCCGCTCGAAACCCCTTATCACCAACTATACTTTTTCATGCATCATTCAATTAACATAATGGACACATTTGCAAAGATTTCACTCCTAACCATAACAGAATCATACTTCCCAACACATAATTTCTTAGGCATGCTTACCATACATCGTCATATTCATACAGCACATCGTACACTTTATTACATATATACAGATGCTTTAGGAAACACACACATACACACATACATACAACAACTCCCAAAGAAGATATGCACAACTACATGGACATCAATCACACAAAGAATCATCATAAAATAACATACTGTAGTTGGGTTTAGAGACTTACT
>JABFAF010278997.1:0-11842 GCA_013677275.1 Gossypium schwendimanii
TGTGTATAAGATGATATGTTTTGGCAAGTTTGCTTATGAAGGATTTGATGTATATGATAATATTGGTATGTGATAAGTTAGTGATTGGAAAATGCTTGAATGTTGTTTGATATTAAGATAGGTATGAGGTTGAATCGTATTAGTTTGATATGTGTTTAAATGCACAAATTGTATTGATTTGAGTATGTAAATGATTGGTTTTGAAATGGCATATAGGTGCATTGAAATGGTTGTTTATAGTTGCTCATATTGTATGTGAATTTGGTACTATATGAATGGTTTAGGTACTTGTGTTTTGGGGTGTGAAAATTGGCTTAAACCAAGCCTATTTCATGCCACACGGCCTGAGTACACGAGCGTGTGACCCTTATTCAAAAATTTTTCTAAGTTTTCTCAAAACTTTTATATGTTATCGGTTCAGTCCCAAACGTATGAATTAAGCTCGGTATGCTCGATTTAAGCATGTTATGAATATGAATGATTGATAATTACTGAAATGAAATTATATTTGTTAAATGTTTGATGAATTACTAATCTGAAATGAGTTGAAAGTCCAGTAATGCCTCTTAACCTATTTCGATGACGGTTACGGGTTAGGGGTGTTACACTCTCACTATGGAATTCGACGGTGACATCATTAAATTTAATGTTTATGAAGTTGTGTCATCCTAGTGAAGTGTTTAATGTCTTTAGTGCCAATGTTATTAATCCCATAAAACAAGAAATAAATAAGTTGAAATGGTACTTTGTAGGAGCATCAATAAGAGAGCCAAGAACCAATGTAAGGAACTTTTGACAATTGAGGAACCATCAAGAAAAGTTGTCAGCAAGATAGAGGCACTGAAACCTTTCAAACTCAAGAGTGGAAGGTGTAATACCCATAACTTGTTTCCATCACCAGATTAGGGTTATAGAGTATTACTGCACAATTTAGAAAAATCAATAATAGATAGCATCAAGTTTACCATAATAATTAACAAATTTCATAAATAATTTAGATTAGAGAAAAAAATACATTTATGAGTATTAAATCAAGCTTACGTGGCCTTAAAAATATTTTAGAAAAAAATGGGAACAAATTTGAAACAAATTAGAATATTTGGGAAAAATATGAAAATTTTGAAAATGGGGGTCACACGGCCGTGTGACTAGGCCCAGACCGTGTGGCTCAAGACATGGTCATGTGGCTATCCTACACACTTGTGTGCGTGGGCCATGTAACTCACTAACTTGGGTCACACGACCATGTTGCAAGCCATGTACTAGCCCGTGTGAACCCTGCACCCAACATGCTAGGGGCATACGATTGTATGGGTTTGCTCTTGTGTGACACACAACCGTATGGCAGACCGTGCCCCAAGCTATGTGTGCCCAAAAATGACCCAAAACATGTCATTTTCACACCAAATGCTTAGGTACCTAAACCAACTTACTAACACATGATCACAATGCCTCAAAACACATCCAAGAATAACCAAGACATGCTAAATTAATCAACCAAAGATCTAACAAATAAGTCATCAAGGACACCTCAACTCAATCAATTAAAATTTCATTTACCTATTAGACTTCCAATTTATGAACACTTGACCTCAAATAGCAAACATCAAGATAACCAAGCTTACCAATTGACTCACACAACTACAACCACTTGTGTTTAAGTTGGGAACATGCATACATATATCAAGGAGTTATAAAACACCTTAAGATCATAAGCATAACAAGATATACAACATAAGCCATTATGCATCTTTACAAACATGACTTCGATCCTCCTATTGCATGCCATATAAGCCAAGTTGTATTCAAAATCTACCAAAACGGATCCTCAAATAGTGTGATTCTTCGAGTTGATTTGATCGTTCGATTATCCAAAAAAACGTGATCTACAAGGAAACAAGACAAATAATACAAGTAAGCTTTTGTAAAGCTTAGTAAGTTCGAGGTTAAAATGACAAAGTTTATCTAATAACATAATAAACCAAATAACAAGATTACTAAACAAAGGTCTTGTCAACCACAGTTCACAACAGGTGAGTAATACTCGAACAATAAAGTATATCAACTTTCGACATTTCAATAACATTTGTTTATCAAAAACACATTCCTGATGAATGATATATGGATATGAGTACACGGTTAACCATCCGGAACACACCAACCGCTCATAAGAGCTAATCCAATCGATAACACACCTTGGCACTAAGTGCCTAGCCCGTAGGCTAACTTCTGTCCCCGGTAACACACTAGAAATCACTATAATACAACACGATAGTCCGCAACAAATGCAGGACCTTGATATATTCAATGAACAAGAGATATACAGGAATCATTATCACTTCTCAAACCAATCCCATATCGCGTACAAAATAACCTATTGGCATGCCAATCATACTCTATCCTACGTTCACCGGCTTAGAATATTTCATTAGTACACAATGTTATAACGATTCATTACCTCTATTCTCAATTACAAGCATTAATACATTACTCAACACTCAAAAAATAAATTCATATAACATATATTTAAATTTTCTTACAATTAAACCGAACGAACTTACCAAACTAAACTGCAGCAATAACGAAGGTACAGGGACTATTCCATAATTTTCTCTTTTCCTTGATTTTCAACTTGTTCTTGATCTAGAATAATAATTTCATTTAATTAACTAATTCCAACAGAAAAATTAACTCATTTTATACTCTTAAGTTCTTTTAGACATTTTTACAAAATTACTCCCAACATTTTACTTTTATGCAATTTAGTCTTTAAGTCCAAAACTCGCAATTTAACCAATTTCAACTAAAACCCAACTTAGCCGAATTGTTTATGACCTCACTACAGTCCTTATTTACTGTTAATTCACAACAAGTACAAATATTTTTTTTCTATTTTTACGTTTTAGTCCTTAAACATTAAAATTACTAAAAACTACTTTACAAAATAGTTCTATTATTACAAAATAGTTCTATTAAACAATCAAGCTTAATAATCTATCAAAAAACTTCAAAACCATAATAAACACATCAATGGAAAAATCCACAACATTTAACAATTTTACAAAGCTAGACCAAGCTAATACAAGCTCAAAAACATAAAAATTACTAAAAAAGGGCAAGGTTTGCTTACCTAATCACAAAGCCAAATTTTGGTCAAATGTGTTTCTTCCTCCTCTAGGGTTTCAGTTGTAAAAGATGAAATAAGATTATATGAATTTTTTTTTTTAACATGTTCTGTTTAAAACCATTTATTTACCTAATTACAAATTTATCCTTTAAACATACATTTAATATTCACTAATTTTAAACCCATTACCATCCACTAAAGTAGTGATGGTTTATTTTCTATTCAAGTCCTTAATTAATCTTTCTATACCTATTTGATAACTTTAACTAATAGAAATCAACTTTCTCAACTTTTACGATTTAGTCTTTTTTGCTTAATTAAGTATCCAAACGATAAAATTTCCTAACCAAATTTTAGTACAACCCTAATGATCTCTTAAATATTAAATAATTAATATTTACGGACTAACACGTCGGAGTTGTGGTCTCAAAACCACTATTTTCAACAACACTGAAAAATGAGTTGTCAGAGAAGGAAATACAGATTAGAAATCCAATTTGAATAGAATGATGGGCCATGTTGAGCCAACGATATTAAACAAATGCGCTTTTTATGAGACAACCCAGTTTTATTTTATTTTATTTTCTTGTTTGATTTAGTAATTTGATTTTTGTTTATTTTTGTTTGTGGTTCTAGTTATTTCTAATTTATTTTATTTTTTACTTGAATAGGATTGGACTCTTGTAGCCACTTGCATCATAGCCCTATTCTCTTGCACATTCAGGGAAGTTCTCTCAACACTATGTCATTTATTGAAATACATTGAGGACAATGAATGGATTAAGTGAGAGGTAGTTGAATTGAATTAAAATTTGATATATGAGCATTGCATGTGGTAAAATGTGTTGGTCTCTTGCTTGTCTTTATGCATGACTTGTATTTCTCATCCTTATATGCTATTTTCATTCAATAAAGTTCAATGACTACTTCCCCAATTCTTTAAAGCATCTAAACACTAGGAAAATGTTGATTCCATTACTTGATTCTGATGAGAAAACACTTAGGTTAGCATAATTATTTGAGATAAAATTGTGTGTGAGATTGAGTACTTAATTTTTGCTAAACTAGTCAATACACTTTATTTGCATGAATTCATTACCATAAATAGTTTTTTGTTTTATCTTGTGCTCAAAATTTGTTTGAAAAATTGGAAAAAAAAAAATTAAAAAAGATTTGAAAAAGATAATAACAATTGCTCCATTAATTGTTTAGATTATGAGTAAAGTCTTGGAATTGTGACCGATTAAGTAACCAGGGTCAAGTGCTTGGGTTGACATATATCTTCACATCAAAAGATCAAGTCACATTCTAAGCTATGCACTTGCTCTGCTAATCTTAACAAATATTAATCATCTAGAGATGTGATTGATTGAGTAACCGAGATCAGGTGCTTGGGTTGTCATCTATCTTCACATCAAAAGATCGAGTGGGGTTCTAAGCTATCCACTTACTCTGCTAATCTTAACAAATATGAGTAGAGCTAGTAGCCATCTAGAGATGTGACCGATTGAGCAACTGGTGTGTGGCTCTTGGGTTGGCATCCTTCTTGTAAAAAGATTTAGCGAAACTCTAGACTTCATTTCCTCATTTAAAAAAAAAAAAAAGAATACAAGAAATTGAACAAATGGCTGTTTATGGTTGTGAATTTTTGAAAAGTTTGGTATCGTAGCAATTTAGCATGAATCAATAATGTGGAGTCTAATCATAAAATAATTTGATAATCGTGTGCTTAATTAAATTGTGAATCGACATGTTTGCCTGAGGAAGATGTGTAAGATTGGAATTTTACTAATGTCTATCTATTTGATTGAATTGAGATTATGATGATTGAATTGACTTGAATGATTGTGGTATACTTAGATTGATAAATGCATGAAATGCTCGAGTGCAAACATTGATTAAGTGGGGGGAATTGCTACTTATATGGCAACCAATGCTGAATATTCTAAAAGTAGTGTAGCTTTTCTTTCGAGGAACAAAACTATCAATTAAAGGTTAGATTCCAATGAGATTGCATCCACAACATCTAAGCCATAGTTTTAGTTCTTCAGTTCTAGTTGTCTTCTTTTACACCCAGAAACGGGTCCCAACGTCCAGCGTTCAAGTTTATGAATTAAGGGAAATTGCAGCTTTTTGACAATGGGGGTCTCATTGACATATGAAGCCATTGTCCAGGCAATAGGGAATTTTAGTGCTGGCAAATGCATGGGGAACAATGGTTTTGGGTCCACTTACAAGACTGAAATAGCTCTAGGGTCCCTAGTGGCAGTGAAGAGGCTTAGTGTTGGAAGGTTCCAAGGTGTTACAACGGTTTCATGTCGAGGTAAAGACCCTAGAAACGATTAGGCACCCTAATCTCGTGACTCTAATAAGGTTCCATGCCAGTGAAACAGAGATGTTTCTTGTTTATAATTATGTCAGGCGGTAATTTATAAAATTTTACTAAGGAAAGGTCCACAGGAGCTGTAAATTGGAAGATTGTTCACAAGATTGCTCTGGATGTAGCCCATGCACTTGCATATCTACATGAGCAATGCACTCCAAAGGTTCTACACCGAGATTTCAAGCCAAGTAACATATTTTGGACAATGGTTTTAATGCTCATCTCTCTGAATTTGGGTTGTCAAGGCTTTTAGGTACCTCTTAAACCCATGCAACAACCGGGGTAGCTGGCACAATTGGTAATGTTGCACCAGACTATGCTACGACCTGTCGTGCATCTGAGAAGGCTGATGTGCATAGCTAAGGCATTGTGTTGCTTGGGTTGAAATCAAATAAGAAAGTTTTGTATCTTCCTGCGATAGGGTCAGGCAAAAGTTGTGCTCACGACAAGGTTATGGGAAACAGGTCCGCATGACTACCTTGTACAACTGTTGCACTTGGCCATCACATGGCCTATCAACTAGGCCAATTATGTGGCAAGTTGTCCGAAGGTTGAAACGATTTCAACCTTCATCAAGATAAAATGTAGTTTCCAGGTGTTTAACAGAACTTGTAATTTGTACACTCATAGCTATAATTACTATTGGAACAATATTTGCTTTGCTGAAAACAATGAAAGTCCCTTGTACAATGGGTTGATTTGTAACATGTTTGTAGCCAGTTAAGTGTTGACTGCTTTGTTGCTAAGTTACAAATTTCGGGGTTCGTCTTTATCTCACTAATTTTTGCCTCTGTAGGGATATTTGACCCATCCTTGCTGTATTGCATCATTTCATGAAAAATGAAGATGCATTATGATGAATTATCCAAAGAAATAAACTTATTGTTTCTTCCTTTTAAATCAATCTCAGAACATGTGGTTTTACTTCAAGGATGATGTAAATATATCATCATAGATAATGGACGACTTTTTATATTTCCTGAATTTCATTTTTCTTAATTATCGAACATACAATCCTGGTAATATACAAATAAAACTTGAAGAAATTAAATATAAAGACACCCATATTTATTAAAAACATGATTTTTAAGTTTTAACCCGATTATTTACGGAGGCAATACGTTGAAGAGCTGAAAGTGAATACAAAAAGAGAAGCACAAAGACAAAAAAATAACCATCTGCATGTTTCTTGCCATGGGAGCAAGAAACATGTAATCCAAACAGAGGCATTACAAAATCTGTCCAATGAGACATCAACAGGAGTAAATTGAACATTGCAAACTTAGCAAAGGAAAACAACTGTTTCACCCTATTTTTTGGGGATGCAATGAACTGCACATTACAAAAAGGAAGAAGAGGAAGGGTATACAACTAGCCACTCACATTATCCTCACTTCCTCTCCCTTCCAATGCTTAAATAGAATGCCGTCTACTCTTTTTCCTTTAGGACCTTCTTTTGTAACCAGAGCTTCCTGCTTCCCCATAACTGCTTGCTCCTGCAATGAATGAGATCATAGCAACATGAAAACCGGCTACTCCCTATAGGGGTGAGAAAAGGGGGTTGAATGACCATTCTTTCTTCCTTAACCGAAGGCTTAATCAATAACTTGATCGTAAAGTCTCAACAAATAATGCCCAACAGCAGCAAGCTATGAACATTGGAGCACTCAAAACAAGTTCGGCACTTATGGGTTAAAATTAATATCCTACTTCAAGTAGCCAAAGATCAATCAAACAGGCTAAACCAATATTTGCACATGCAGTTGTTGCATATATTTTATTTGGGTTATTCAAATGCAGTGCTGATGTTCCAAGGGGACTGAATAAGCTGTGCCTGTAATGGAGTTTTTAACAGTTGATTCTCTATTCCATAGGACAGCAAGAATTATCTGAAAAAAGAAGTCATGTGTTACTGAGGACTTGAGCATGTCCATAATTTGTTAACAAGAAAAGCCAATTATTAACAAATTAAAATTTATAATACAACTAAAAGATAAACATACAAATTATTGGGTGTGAATTCAAGGAACCAGAAAGGACAGTTTCTACATTTTTCTAGTTAGTAATGCAATGTGCCTAGCTTAATTCAACTCTATGAGTTCCATTGGAAAGACATGTTCTTGCAATTATGCTACAAGCATGATGACATTTAGTCGTTCTCTAGAGGCCCCAGAGGAAGCTTAAAGCTCAGATTGATTACTTTCTGTGGAATCGGGGGCATATAAACTTACACACTCTTGTTATGTACCATGTACCCAAGAGTTTTAAAGGTAAAAGATGAACTGAAAGGTGCATTATATGCTTAAGTTGCTAACAATGCCGGCTAGAAGAACTAATAATTTTCATCTTCAATCTCAGTAGTTCTACACAATACTTTCCTGTACCTAAAATATAACAAGAAAGAAAAGTACAATAACACACATCCATAAATATAACAAAATTTATATAATACACAAATAATTAATACTATTAACAGAAAACCAATGTACTTATTGTAAGAACGACTCAAAATGAACAGATTCTGCAACTGGAGGAGAGTTGATTATGTGACCTCTCAAGGTGTCAAGTCTCAACCACCAATCAAGGTTTCAATTGTAACTTCTCCTCCTTAAATGGTTGCGTCGATGCATCAGACAAACTCGGTAACCTTGAAACACTGCCCTTGCCTTTCCTTGCATTAGGCCCTATCTCCTCTATCATGTATTTCCACCCATCAATAGGTCTCCTCCGGCTAAATATGTGAGTCTTAATAAAACTAGCTATCTGTATAATTTCAGATAACCAAAAGCAGCTTCAATGTTAGAGTTCAATAGACCAAAGTACCCATGACAAGAAGCTCGTAAATAACAACACCACACACACACACACCTGGAATTTACAGTAAGCAATTCGGCGATCAAATTCTTGGAGGAGAATATCTTCTTCCCTCTGTGACATCTCCCACACGTTTCCATCAGGAGCTTTTGATGTTGTTTCCCAACCATCAGGCTTAGTTTTTAACTCAGAAGAGCTTGGAACTTTTGAATTCTCCAAGTCAGCATTGGTAGAGTCAAAAATCCTTCACAATATACATTATGTGTTAAATCCCACAAGTACAGCAATAAATTGCTGGTAGAACCTAAAGATGTTGTTAGCTATGATATGAAGACAAGTTTCAATATGGAAAGCAACAGAAACCAAAAACCCTTCCAAAATATCACATTAAACCAACATAGCAAGGAAACAAAGTGTATAAAAGAAAAGACATACTCAGAGCAGCTATCAAGCAATCTATCAATATCATCCGCAGAATCTCCCAATTTAGCTTCTTCCAATTTGTCAATCTCCTTCATCCACAACCCAGCATGGATTCTCTGCTTCTTCAACCTATAATCTTTCTTTATGTTCTCCAAACTATACAATCCACCACCATCTTCTTTCCCCTCCTTTTCTGCTTCCTCTTTCTGCTTCTGCTTAGGTGACTTTCGTCTCTCATTCCAATTCTCATTCATGTCTTCAACAAATGCCTTGGTTTCAGCATCTACGTCCGATGAAAGCGCCATTTTTGCTGATTCTTCATTAGAAGGGAAGTTAACATCAGCTTCCCAAGGAGCTCTGTTCTTGGGAGAAATGTCATCAGGGAGCCAAGCTGTTTCCCAGGCATCGTTCCAAGAGTCATCTTTGCCATTTTGAGGAGGTTTAGTGGAGAGAGTTTTGAAAAGGGTAGTCAGATTCAAGTGGGGTTTACCAAATTTCGAGTGAATTGTGTACATCACTGGCTTTGTGATGGATTTGGCAATCCGATTAAAGGAGTACATCATTTTAGGGTTTACGGCAAGCAAGTTTATAGCTTTAAAGAAATTGAAGTTAAAGATGTAGAGAAACAGAAGCAAGCTATGATATTTTTACTAAAATCAATTGTGAACGAGAACAAGAACCAGGGCGTCAATGCAAAGCTAATGCCATTCAATAAAAACATAAACTTACTACTAATTATGAAAGATCACCCTTCTTCCACTGAATCTCCTACCAAATTGGTTACTACACAACACCGAAACTGCAAACGTAAAGCTCTGATCAAATGCAAATTTCCAAGACAGAAGAAGCAAGGAAAACCTAAAAACTCTCCAAATTATACTAAAGCCAAAACATTAATAAAGAAATATTACTAAAGGGAATGACATGAAGCCATGTTTGTTTGTTCTTTTCTTCAAAATTTCAATGACTAATTGTATATGGCCTGATTATATAGTTTTAACTATATACAACCTTCAATTAGAGGTAAAATTATGAAAAACCACAAGTCACTGTCAGTACTGCTGGGACATTCAAACTCACATAAATTAAATCCAAACTCTGATCAAGAAATGATTACATACAAAACAATCGAAGATTCTTGAAATATGAAAAAAAAAAATTTGAAATAAAAATAAAGAGGTAAAATACTGAAAAAACAAAATAAAATCTCAAAGAAAATGAAGCGAAGAGAATTTTCATAAAGAAAATGAATATGACCACCTTCTGTTGAAAGCCTGCCGAGAAACCAGAGGACAATAGAATAGAATAGCTAACCCGGAAAAGTAGGGCTCTTCGATGTTTTAGATTTTCTTTTCTCTTCTTTTCTTTTAAATTATGTAGTGAAAGTATCGTAGAAGTCTGCATTTTTAGTGCGACTAATATTTTAGATTATTTTTCTTCATTTCTATCTTAGCCGCTTTCGCTTTACCATATGTACTCAAAATTCCAAATTTAATAAATTTGTTATTTTTATAAACTTTATTCATGATCAAGTTAATAATATTTTCAATATAAGAATTTAATTTTTCCTATGAACCCTAAAAAATAAAAACAAAAAAAAGTTTCTTATAAGCCTTTATCAGATCATTATCTTTTACATTGTCAACTTGAAGAATTTCACCCATCTCTAAGTATAAAATTTTTTATAAAATTTATATTTATCTAATTTGTTTGCAATTTATTTAAAAAAAAATAACTTTTTTGGGTTTTCAATTTTTCTAACTTAAATTCTAGATTTTTTTTTTGTAATAATTTAATTTTATTTTAGATACATATGTTTTTTTCCAATTTATCATTTTTTATATTTTAAAAGTTTATTAAATGATGAAATAGTAATCATTTCACATTATAGTGGTCTGCACAAATTAGATCAAACCCCTATTCAAAGCAAACCAAAATATTTTATGCAAGAAGTGAAGAACATATTATGTTAACATATTATTCCTTATAAGACTTTTAAACATTCATGACATAAATATGAAAAGGAAAAAATGTGTATTATAGAGTAATTTATTAAACCAATGTCTTACCTATTAAACTTCATTATTACAAATATGCTCAACATGACTAAAATTTAGTAGCATTCATATATACGCAACATTCAAGTATCTTCAGGTGTCACGAGTTGTGGATCAAAGTTCGTGATGATCGTACAAAGAACGTTCCATAGAGGTTAATTGATGAAATGAGACTAATTTAACCCGCTTGATTTGACCCAACTTGTGAGACATATGGAGAAACCCATTTACTTGAAACCTCGATGGCCTAGTGAAACACTCTAGTAAAACTAGAGCTATCAGGGTAAATAGTGTAAATCCTAAAGGGATAAAATTGTATAGAGTTTAAATTTCTTAGGGCTCTCAATTGTAGATAAGCTCTAATCTTAACCGTCGATGTAACTCAACCTGTACCGTTGGTTTTGAGGGAGGTCAACTATAAATAGAGACTTCCCCTTTCATTTGTAATCATTCCATTCATAGTTTTGAATACATCTGAGAGCATTTACTCAAACACTTGGTGCAAGCTATTTTTCTCTAGTTTTTCTATTCGTTCATGGCATCTTTCTTTTTCAAGTTGCTTCCGCTTTGTTTTCGATCCCTTAGAGAATTTTTGTGAGAATTCTCACTTTTGTGAGAGTTACACTGACTTAGGCAAATTCAGAGCAAAGAAATTGCCTAAGACTACACGATTTATGAGACTAAAGTTCTAGCCCCGTAATAGTTAGTATCAAAGTCAATGTTCAAAGGCACTAATTGAGATCTCAAAAGGAGTAAAAGAACAAGTTAAGCTGATTAAGATCCGTGGGAAGAGTAAGAAAGCTAGCAGCTCGAGGGGTATGTGTTGAAAAATCGAGTTTGAAAAACGCAAAGGAAAATAGATTTGAGGAAAATCAGAGTTTTAAATTTTTTTTCTAAAACTAGAACTTTATTATGATATCTAAAGTAATAAACACTTAGTCAAAAATATACATTTTCAATTCGTTTAGGATGAACACTTCCACCGAGTAGTCATCTTCGCTATCCTCAAGCTCACGTCTGCCGAGTATGGGCTAGCTT